>RJWT010018433.1:0-18870 GCA_004365215.1 Cuniculus paca
GGCCTGTAATTCTCTTTCTTAGTTGGGTTCTTCTCTGGTTTTGGTATCAGGGTAATGCTTGCTTCCAGGAATGAATTTGCAAGGTTTACTTTCCTTTCAATTTCATTAAAGAGTTTGAGAAGTAGTGGTGTTAGGTCTTCTCTAAATTTCTTATAGAATTTAGCAGTGAATCCATCAGGGCCCGGACTTTTCTTTGTTGATAGGTTTATAATTACATCTTTAATTTCATTGATTGAAATTCATTTATTTAGGATTTTTATATATTCTTGATTCAGCTTTGGTAATTCATCTGTATGTAGGAATTGGTCCATTTCTTATGTATTTTCCGTTTTATTAGAATACAAGTTTTCAAAGTAGGTATAGATGATTTCCTGGATTTCTGCGGGATCTGTTGTGATTTTTGCCCTTCTCATTCCTTTTTGTGTGGATCTGAGTCTTTTCTTTCCTTTTTTTGATAAGGCTGGCTAAGGGTTTGTCAATTTCATTTACTCTTTCAAAGACCAACTCTTCGATTCATTGATTCTTTGTACTATTTTTTAGCCTCCAATGTGTTAACGTCTGCTCTGATCTTTATAATTTCCTCCCTTGTACAAGCTTTTGGTTTAGCCTGCTCTTCTTTTTCTAGAAGTTGAGGTTCAACATTAAGTTGTTTGTATGTGCTTGCTCTACTTTCTTGATATGGGTGTTTACTGCTATAAATTTCCCTCTTAAGACTGCTTTCATTGTGTCCCACAAGTTCCAGTATGTTGTGTTGTGATTATCATTCAACTGTAAAAATTGTCTAATTTCTTTTTAAATTTCATTTGTGAGCCATTGGTTGTTCAGTAGGGTACTATTTAATTTCCATGTATTCATGAAGATCTTGTGATTTCCTTTGGCATGGATTTTGCCCTTCTCATTCCTTTTTGTGTGGATCTGAGTCTTCCAACTTCATTGCACTGTGGTCTGATAGTATGCATGGGATAATTTCAGTTCCTTTGCATTTATAATTTCAATTCCTTAAGCATGTTCTATGAGTCAGTATATGGTCTATTTTGGAGAATGTCCCATATGAAGCTGAGAAGAATGTGTATTCTGATGTTTTGGGGTAGAACACTCTATAGACATCTACTAAGTCCATATGTTCAAAAGTTTGATTTAGTTCTAGTATTTCACTATTGATTTTTTTTTTGTCTAGTTGATCTGTCTTTTTGTGACAGTGGGGCAGTGAGGTGCCCCAATACAATTCTATTAGGGCTTATTTGACTTTTCATGTTGGTTAGTAATTGTTTTATATAGTTGGGTACACTGGTATTTGTTGCATATATATTTATGATTGTTATCTCTTCCACTTAGATTGTTCTCTTTAAGAGGATGTAGTGACTTTCTTTCTCTCTCTTAATCAGTCTTAGCTTGAAATTCATTTTTTCTGCAAATAGAATAGCTACCCCTGCTTTTTTCTGGGTTCCTGTCACATGAAATGTTGTTTCCCATCCTTCAACTTTCAGTCTATGAATTTCTCTTTGAACTAAACTTGTTTCTTTTATGCAGCATATTGTTGCATCTTGCTTCTTCATACATTCTGCCAGTCTGTGTCTTATGGTTGATGAATCAAGACCATTAACATGGATGGTTATAACTGAAATGTATTGACTTGCTAGTACATTTTAAAATTAAAGTGAAATAGATAAGTTCCACAAGAAACGTAATTTATAGAAATTGATGAAAGAGAAAATAAAATGTCACAATCCTATATCTAATTAAGGAAATTGAATGTATAGTTTAAAACTTTTCCTATTAAGACAATTTCAGATCAAGAGGACTTTATTCTTGAGTTCATTCTATTTTTAATTTTTTTTTAAGACAGGGTCTCACTGTGTAGTTCAGGTTGATCTTGAACTCATTATGTAGGGTAGGCTGGTCTTGAGCTTGCTGTGATCCTCCTGCCCCAGCCTCCCAAGTGCTAGGATTACAGCTTTGCACCACCATGTCCAGCTATTTTTTAATTTTTAAAAATTTTGAATGAGTCTATAGAATCCATAGCTCCTAAGATGATTCTATTTAATTTCCCATTATCATTATTTTGGTTAATTTTGTCTATTAAGGTAAAGCAAAACTGTATTGCAAATTAGAGAACATACTCTATTCATACATACTGATTTCAAGCTTTGTTATAACCAAGACAAAAAAAACCCAGTAATTTAAGTGTTTTTCACAGATTTAGATGTACTTTGAGCTTTTAAATTAATTAGTAAAACAATCTCAATTTTAATATGAGTAAGAAAATATCTTCAATAAACACATTAATTTGTAAGTAAAAGGAATTGCTTTGTTTACAGTGACAATTATGCATTTAAATTTAAAGTGTTCATTTAAATTTAAGTAAACTATATATGTTCGGATTTTCAATTGTTGCTAGAAAAACTCATGTAATTAATCTTGCTAGTAAATTCCAGTATTGGGAAAAGTTTTATGAGCTCAATGTCTTTCCTTAGCTATGTATGTGGTTCTTAATAGAAAATAAATCTAATTTATATCATTACTGAGTGTGGCTTTATTTACATGTTGATATTAATTCATTTTTACTTATACATACATGTTTCTTTGTACATCCGTAATATGTTACTATGTGTATATGGGATAACATTTTAAAGCAGTGCTCATGTTTCTTTTGTTGTTTGTTGTGGCGCTGGACGTGAAATCAGGGCCTCGCATATACTAGATAGGTGTCCTACTGGTGTGTTACACCCCTGGCTCTCGTGATTATTTTGTAATTGCTACTTATTATAACTGTTTCTGAAGTAGATTCTAACTTTTAGATTTACAGAACCAAAGTGCCCGCTCTCTTCTAGTGTTAACATCTTACTGATACATTGCTATTAACTAACATTTATACTTTATCTTTTTTTGTTTGTTTGTTTGTTTTTACTTAGTGTTATTTTTCTGTTCTAGGACCCCACTCAAGATATCCTATTAGGTTCCTTTGGACACAGTTTCTGACTTTCCTTTGTAGTATATTTTGAAAACAGGTTCTGTGATGCCTATAAATTTGTTCTGTTTGCTCAAGATTGCTTTGGACATTTCAAACTGATTTCATGTGAATTTTAGGATTCATTTTTTTCTGTAAAAAACAGCTTTGGAATTTTGATAGAGATGGTATTGAATCTCTAAACACATTTGGAAAGTAAAGGCATTTTGACAATAATAATTCCTTCAATCCATGAACATGGGATAGCTATCCAGTTTTTTGTCTTTTTAGATTTTCTTTATTAATATTTTGTAAATTTTACGATATAGTTCTTTCATCTTTTAAAATTAATTTTATTATTTTTTGTTTTTGCTAATACAAATGAGATTATGTTATTAATTTCCTGTTTGGGTAGTTCATTATCAATGTATAGAAATGCCACTGATGTATGTTGGTCTTGTATCCTGCAATTTTACTGATCTCATTTATCAGTTCTAACAAGTCTCTCTCTCTTTCTCTCTCTCTCTCTCTCTGTGTCTGAAATCTCTAGAGTTTTCTAGATCATGTTCACCTGCCAGCAGAGATTTTACTTTTTCCCTTCTAATTTGAATAACTTTTATTTATTTTTCTTGTCTGATTATGCTAAGATTTCCAGTACTGTGTTTAATAGCAGTGGCAAGACTTGGTATCTTTACCCCTTAAGGAAAAGCCTTCAGTTTTCACTTACTGATTATGATGCTAGCAGTGGGTTTTTCATATACACCCCTTATTGTGTTGAAGTTAGTTGCTTCTATGCATATTTTGTTGAGAGAGCTTTATTGTGAAAGGATGTTGAATTTGGCAAATATCTTTTTCTGTATTTATTTTAATAATCATGCAGTTTTTGTCTTTTATTCTGTTAATACAACGTATGATGTCAACCAATTTTTACGTATTGAATCACCCTTAAATCCCAGAGATAAATCCCTCTTGATTATGGTGGGTGCTCTTTTTACTGTGCTGTTAAATTCAGTTTGGTAGTATTTTATGAAGGATTTTCACATGCTCTGTGTTCAACTGTGATACTGGTACATTGTTTTCTTACGATCTTTTTCTGGCTTTAGTTTTGGGACAATGTTAGCCTCATAAAATGAAGTTGGGCATGTTTCCTATTCTTCTGTTTTATGGGAGAATTTAATAAGGGTTGGTGTTAATTCTTCTTTGAGTATTTGGTAGAATTCATCTGTGATCATAGGTTTTTTGTTGGATGCTTCCTCTATTTGGCATTGCTTAAATTATTTGGTTTCCCAGTGGCATTCTTTATGTTTAATTTCCCATATATTTATGTTTTTTATTAAATATAAACTTTTCTGTTATTTCTTAGAATTTTTGAGCAGAAATAAGGTTACATGTACACTCACCTTGATCCATCTCCACCGTTAGTTTTATAAACAGCTTGCTGCCTATGTATTTAAATCCTTAGTAAAGAATTTTAATAGATATTTTCCCAAAAGAAGATATACAAGTGCTCACTTTGGCAGCACATATACTAAAATTGGAATGATACAGAGAAAATTAGCATGGCCCCTGTGCAAGGATGACACACAAATTCATGAAGCATTCCATATTTTTTGGTACTTTTATACAATGGAGTACTATTCAGCTGTAAAGAAGGATCACACTGAGGCTTTTATAGGTAAATGGATGTGACTTGAGACCATATTCATAAGTGAAATAAATCAAACTCACATGTGTAAACACCATATCATCTCCCTAGTGTAAGAAACTGAAAGACTCAATGAGATACAAAATCCCTGATAAATATGGGGAAAGTGTAGGAAACTTACAAAGGATAAAACAACTCAGGGAAAAGGAGAAAAGAAAAGATAATATATATATATATATACACTTAAGATAGATAAGATGATTGCACTACTAATTTTATTAGTTCTTAGAAAAAAACAATTAACATTCATAGGATCGGACCAATTCTGTATGCCTATATCTGGTAAACTGAGCAACTCTTGAAGACAACTATACGAAATAACAACCTTTGGTATCTTCCCATTACCTAGCTTAGGAAGCCTATATTGTTATTGTTTTGGGCTCTTTATAACTGTTATTTATCTGTCTTTATTGTTTTTTGTTTTTCTTGTGCTGTGTTCTGCTATTGCCTCTAGCACAGAAAGGATAGATGTACAAGTATACGCTTATATATGCTTAGAACTATGCCAAAAGCATTTACAAGAGCAGATTTTATTAAATAGCAAAATATGAACAGCTACATTGAAGAAAATGAGACATTATGGTAGCCATAGCTGATTTCATATCTTCAGGTTCTGAAGTCCAATAATGCTTTTATTCTTTGGTTTGATTGGTTTAAGTCTGTTTTCGACTTCTTGATTGCAATATGTGAGAAGATATGATCAGCTTTTTTGAAGAAAACAAAGGACATTAAGGTAGCCATTGTTGATTTCTTATTGTCTGATTTGAAGATCTGTAATGCTTTCACTCTTTTGTTTTAGCTGGTTTTATATTATTTTGTTTTGCTTGAATTCATTGTGTGTGAAGGTATGAACAACCATTTTGAAGAAAACAAGAGACACTAGGGTAGCCATTGTTAATTTCCTGTCGTTATGTTTTGAAGACCTGTATTGCTTGCAGTGTTCTGTTCTGATCTGCTTTGTTGTGTTTTACTCTGTTTTGTTTCATTTTTATTCTCTTTGAAATAAAAATAAATAAAAAAAGAAGATACACAAATGACTGATAAGCACATGAAATAACATGATCGATTTTATTAATCACCAGAAAAATGCAATTCAAAATTATGAGATACCCCTTTGTATTCACTAGGATGGTTATTATAAAAGAACAGACAATAGCATGTTAGCAAATATATGGAGAATTTGAAGTCCTGACATATTGCTAGTGAGATTATAAAGTGTAAAGAAACTTTGGAAAAGACTTTGAAAGTTCCTTAAAATGTTAAGTATAGAATTACCATATGGCCCAGTGACTCCACTCTTAGGGATATGCTTAAAAGAAAGAAAAAATACACTCCACACAAAAATTATATTTAAATGCTCATAGCAGATTATTCATAAAAGCCAAAAAGTGGAAAAAACCCAAATGTTCACCAACTGACAAATGGATTTTAAAATAGGGTACATCATATAATTGAATGTTCTTTGTTAATAGGAAGGAGTGACACACTTATGCATGCAATGCAACATTGAAAACACTCTGAGAGAAAAAAGTCAGGTGAAAAAGACCACCTATTTACAACTGCAATTTGTTTGGTTTTGGGATGCCAACTTCCCTCATCTGTAAGACAAGGATAAGAATACCTCAAAGGATGGGTGTAATATAAACAAATGTATGTAGAGTGCCCAGCAAGATGACTGGCACAGGAAAGCGTGTGAGTGGAGACAATGATAATGTTGCTGTCATCGTCTGACACAGAACTAGATACAGCAGATGCTTGGAAAAGACATTTTGACAGCTTGATTTTTCAGCTCTAAGGAATTCCACGGTTGGCTAAAATCTGGGACACATCTGGACCAAAACTGTGAGGCAAGTCACTGTTGAGTGGGCAGAGAAACACTTCTGATTTCCTGATCCAAGTCTCCTGCTTCAACTCTGATGAAATGCCACACATCTTCTCGCCCGGAGTGTGCCAGCCACCACCAACCTGACTTCTAAAACCACTCTTGGAGCACTGACGGAACACAATATTCTAAGAAGATTTAAATCTGCTCAAGTTTTGAGGTTCTTTCCCTGGCATTTCGTACTATGGAAACTTTCTATCTCTTTACTCAAAATCAAACAGTACAATTTTATAGAGCGATTGACCTGTGGAAGACCTTGAAGAGTAGCTTATGAGCCAAGCCGGTAGAGCCCTGCTTGCCGTCGTGATTTAATCCCTGAAAGACAACATCCCTAAAAGACAGCTGGGTTTCTTTTTTCTTGGGGACTGGTTGAAGTAGAACATTGAGTGAGGTTTCTGTGTTCCTCTTGGTCTATTACAGATCCATGCAAACGAGTACATGGCACACAGGGACACAGTGTAGGCATGTGAAATGTTAAACTTCCAATTTCAAAGTCTAGTGTGTTTAAAAGTGGCTATTCTCCATTTTGAGGGAGGTAAGAAAGTTGAAAGTGCACATTGAAGAGAACAATCTTGTCTCCTAAAATTAAGCTGGACTATACTAAGGAGACTGAAGTGTTGGAAAGAACCTAACTCCAGGTTTGAAAACACCCTGAACCTGTGTCACTGTGTGATGTTGGCTAAAATCTGTTCACAGGTGGACTTCGAATTCCTTATTAATAAAATGAAGGATTTCAACTTGATATCTCCCAGGCCTTTCTGTTTTTCAACTCATGTTTTTACACTGTGAGTCACAAACTTTTAATAATAACCTCTTGAAAGACTAGACCATAGTTGTGAAAGTGTGCTCACAGTCTTCATTTCATTAAATTGCAGCTCTAAATTTATGATATCATTGGAGCTTGGATATTTTATCAATTGAGAAACAAGGAAGAGACAGAGAAGTAAAGAATTTGCTCAAAGTCATAGGTATCATATGGAAGAACAGTGACAAATTACCCAATTAGTCAAGTCAATTTTAAGACTCAATAATCAGTATCAATTGCTATTGATACTTTGATGTTTGCTTCTCAAATCATGTTTTTTTTTTTTTTTTTACTCTTTGCTTATTCATTTACATGTTCATGCCTGAGCCCTTCCTTCATTATCTCACAGTGGAGGGGAAACTTTTTCATGAAGAGTCACAGGGCAGTGACACTGTGAGTTAAGCCCAAGAAAGAGGTACACACAGGATGCTGAGGGAATGCAGTTAGGAGGGCAGGGAGCACTGGTTTTTGGAGAGGATTCACCTGAAGGAGGAGATACCTAAGAAACTTGCAATGACAGTATAGAGTGATCAGGGAGCTTACATTATGGTTAAAGCACTTTGCACTGACAACAATCCTGATTTGTAAGCTCCAAAGCTGTGGGACTTCTGTAGCAGTTTAGGGAAGAGAGAGGCGAAGTTGGTAGGGATTTTCATTGGAGATGTTGTTACAGGCAGATCCTGGAGATTCCTGGGAACCATGGCTGTCACCTGTCCCAGCAGAAGCAGGACTAGGGGCACTGATGAGCACTAGGAGGGTTACACAGGGTGCCCCAAAGTCCAAACTCTACAGGCAGAGTTTTAAGCTTCAATAACTTGAGAAGCACAAGTGTTACAAACTTTTAAAAGTCATTTAAATATTTGATCATTTAAATTTCTCTCATGTTCATTTTGTGAATTTTGAAAGACAAACTAAATTAAATAAATTTTTAAAAATCCCCCCTCTTACTTTTTGACTCAGATAAAATTGACAAATAAAATTTGTATCTATTTAACTTGAACAATTTGATGTTTGGAGATATACATTGTGAAATGATTATCATAGCCAAGCTAATTAATACAGTCATCATCTCACATAGTTACCCAATGTGTTTTTTTGCTTGTTTGTTTGTTTTGTGATAAGGGTATTTCAGATCTATCCTTTCAGCAAATTTTAAGTATGCAGTGCAATGATACTGACTATGGACATCGCTGCTGTGCAATACATCAGTCCACATCTGTCCTGTGCAGCTGAGTCTATGTCCCCTTTGACTAGCATTTCCCCAGTCCCTTCTTCCCTCCACACCTGGCAACAAGTATCCTACCCTCTGTTTGCATGTCCAGAGCATCTTTGTCAAAGATCCATTGCCTGTAAGTGCACTGATTGATTTCTGGGTTTTCTATTCTGCTTCTTTGATCTATATGTATGTTTTTATGACAGCATTCTGTTTGTATTCCTGAACCTTTGTAGTATGTTTCCAAATCACATAGTGATGGCTCCAGCTTTGTTCTACTTACTCAAGATGGCTTTGGCTATTCAAAATGTTTTGTGGCTCCATATACATTTTTAGATTTTTTTTTCTTACACAAAAAATGCCCTTGTAATTTCGATAGAGATAGTGTTGGATCTGTAGATTGGTTTGGGTAGTAAGAGCATTTTGGCAATATTCATTCTTCTAGTCTGAAAATGGAATAGTATTGGAAGTCCCAGCCAAAGCAATCGGGGAAGAAAAAGAAATAAATGGCATTCAAATTGGAAGGGAAGAAGTGAAATTGTCTGTTGGCAAATAAGCATGAACGTATATGTAAAAATGCTGAGGATTTCTTTTTAAAAAACTATTAGAACTAATAAATTGCTAATGTTGCAGGACACCAAATTAACCTCCATCAGCAATGTTTCTATGCATCAACAATAAACTACCTGAAAAGAAAACAGAAAATAATCCTATTTATATAGCAAAAAGAACAACAAAATGATAAAGGAACTATACACTGAAAGTTATAAAACATTGATGAAGAAAATTATAGATAGTTGATAGACATCCCATTTTCATGGACTAGGAGAATTAACATTGTCAAAATTGAAAGTGAATTAAATGAGTTGATGCTGGAAAGTCTATAAAATAGAGCCTAACGCTGTACAAATACTTTTTAAGTAAAATCTCCATTTTATTTATTATTATTATTATTATTATTATTATTATTATTTTGGTACTGGGAATTCATGACCTCACACTTGCCAGGAAGACACCATGCCACTAATTTATATCCCCAGCCCCAAATCTCCATTTTATAGATGAGGAATTAGAAGTACAAGAGGTACATCTTGTGGAAGGAGCGATCTCCTTTTGTTTCTCTTCTGGCTGGGTGTTACCCAACACTTGCCAATATCTGTCTGATATCAAAGGCAGAGTTGCAATCTGAATGTTTGGTTTCAAGATATTACTAGATCATTTTACCTTGTGGTTCAGAATATCTGGCATTCAAGGTCTCTTTTTGTGGCCCTCTTTCGGTTCATATGATGGGCCTTTCTCTGGTCACTACAGGCACGTGATCCTTATTTTTGGCTTAGATTTGCATTCTTCTCAAAGGTGTAGGAGGCCTCTAGTAATAAATATCCAATAAACTCAACCCCATGCAGAACTCAGCACATTGATTATAATGATTAGTTTGGCTTTCCTTAAACTTTACCCCCATCCTTCAGTTAATCTTGACAGTTAATTTTAACAGCGCCAGAGTTAATCTTGATTACCAACTTGATTGGACTCAGAAACACCTAGGAAATTAATAAAACATACTTCTGGGTATGTGTGAGGTTGTTTCCTGAGATGGCAAACTGATAGGGGATGCTTGCCTTGAATCTGGGTGGGATCATTAAACAGGGCAAGGACTCAGAAAGAGCAAGAGTGGAAGAAGAGGATGGTCCACGAGTACAGGCTCTCTGGCTTCTCTTCTGTCTCTGTTTCCTGGGCACGGTGAGGTGAACAGTGTTCTTCCACCATGCTTTATGCTGTGCGGTTCCACCTCACAACAAGCCCAGAAACAGTGGAGCCAGATGACCATGGATTGAAACCTCTGAAACTGTGAGCCAAAATAAATCTTTCCTGATTTAAGTTACCTCAGGTGTTTTATTGTGGCCATAAAAAGCTCGGTAACACATTTGGAGAAGCCCAGGAGACTTTAATATTTGGGATCAACAACATGGCATTTAGAACATGGCTATTGGGTCTCAGGTCTGTCTGAGATTAGGATCTAGAGGAGGAAAAAACCTGTTTTCAATATCAGAACAATATTCCCAGACCTTCTTCCCGGCTTTTCACTTTTACATCTTTCTACCCTCCATAATGACTCCAGGGTAAGGAGACAGACCTAACATCAGTCTGATTTACAGAGTTCTAGAGGGTTAAATACCCCTTTAAATGCCAGGAGGAAGCAAGGAGGTCAACAACCTTACATCTCCAACCCAAAAGTTAAACCTTTCTTCAAATATAGGCTAAGCTTTTCTCCATGGGCTATTTTCCAACATGCTGGAAACTCATGTTCTGAGATGGAGACATGTGTTAGTCAGATTTCCAACACTATTATAAAATTCCTGAGGTAATCAGCTTATAAAGAGAAAGGGTTGATTTTGGTTCACTGGTTGGAATTTCAGTCCAAGGCCTGTGCACCTGACTGCTTTGGGCTTGTGCTGAGGCAGCGTATCATGGCAAGGGTGCACGGTTGAGCCAGACCAGTTACCTCCTAGCCAGAGAGCAAAAAAGTGATGTCGACCTGAGGTCCACAATCCCCTTTGAGGATGTGGCCCCAGTGACCTGAATAACTTCCACAAGGCCCCACCTTTTAAAGTTTCCCTCTCCCAGTAGTGCCCCCTTGGGGACTAAGCTTTTAACGTATGGGCCAAACCACAAGTTATGGGCACATAACCTTGACTGCGGAAATCTGGGGAAAAGGTGCAGCTGGAAGTTGGTGTGGAACCCACCCTGTTAGCCAGCTCCCACGTGGTGCTCCTCCTTGACCCTTTTCCTGGTATTGCATGGTGTTGGCAGCCATGTGCAGAAGGAACTCTCTTCCTAGTGGCTTCCTTTGGCTTCTGGGCTCCATTCTGCCAGCTTTCTCACTTGTAAATAAATAATCTATAATTCTTCCCACATACCCACTCCCATAAGTGACCAAGGAGATATATTTAGGGGACAAAAAGTAACCACCTCGTTTAGTCCACATGCATCCCCACACACAGGGTGCAATACTTATAAAGTTTCTCCATATATGAACGGTATCAATGCTTGTTCCCTCCAACACTCTTGTTAATGCCATTTGTATGAAAACTACACAGCCTTGTAAAACCAGAAAACAAGGACACTTCCAAATTTGGAAGTCTCAGTTTGCAGATTGGCTTCCAAAAGAAAGTTTCAGGTTTGGTGGTTGGAAACTCCCATCGAAATTTTTCTAAGTAATGATCTTCTTAATAGCAGTTTTGTCCTCATAAAAGCCAATATCACTCAGTATGGCCAAAATATTGCATACTCACAATAGAAATATAAAATTATACTCTTTCAACATTCATAAACAGAGTACTAACTGTTAATATTGAAAATATGATCAAGGCCTTTTGTTTTATCTTGAATTGATAACCAGAAGACTTATTAGAGCAAGAAAAGAAAGTCTATAAAGAATTTTATGGTTTCTGGACACTGGTAGATATTAAACACTTTCATTTTCTTGAAGTGCAGTCCAAGCATTACTCATCTTAACCTTGATTAAGGTTGTTTCTGGCTCACATTTAGACCACAGAGAGTGGGAAAGAAAGCAAAAGAACAAAAAGGAGGAGGAGGAAGAGAACCAGGAAGAAGAGGGCATGTTTAAAGATGGATTTACAAATAAGGAATATATTGCTTGATAACCATAGATGGAGAAAATGTGATAGAAAACGGAATGATTAGAAATAAATATCAGGACACGTAAATATTTGTACCAGCTTCCCTCTTGATTACTGCCTGGAGCTTCCTGGGTGAGAAGATGGTGTAGAGGGAATTTCAGAGTAGTTTATTAAAAGGTGGGAGGTGGCAAATCAAAATAAAATTTTGCCAACTGTAAGTCTTCAGAGAGTCAGATATTTCTAACCCAGAGAGCACCTTCATTTTCTGTGTTCACATTAACCATTCATCCAATGATTATAAAGTTGAGTAGTTTTTTGTGATATCTCCTTCTGTTATCATTTTCATTGTCTAGAGTTTGATATTGACATTGCCTGGAAGTAAGATTTCTGGGTCTCCGTTATACTCTCTTGCTTCCTCTGGGTCAGTGTGTTCTATGACTTTGCATATATGTATGAATGACCTTTTCCCAGGCATCACAAATCTTCTTGAAGTCCTCACACATTTGAGAAATCTAATTAAATACATGATGTCTCTCTACTGCAGCAGTAAGAAAGAAAAGGGAAAATTTTTGTGAATGGAGATATTTCTTTCAGACATAGCAATTCAATAGAAATAGTTATCGGATGAGTCATCCTTGACTCATCCTCATGAATGGAAAATTAAGCAGTGCAGTGAAGTTTCTAGCCTTTGTCCTTAAGTCTGGAACATGTCTCAGATGGTAGGCTGTTGCCTAGGAAATCAAGATTATAATAGTTAGGTTCTTGAATAATAGAACTACTTCTCAAGGTGAAGTTATCTAAAATGCATGTCCTCAATATCAAGAACAAAATCGGGTTTATAAAAACGTCTCAATAAATATTTGTCAGATGAAGTAACCTACGAATGGATAGGGTTGTGAGGAAGAGAGAAGAGTAGAGTGTTACTCTTATTCTTTGGGTGGGGGCAGTGTCCACTTGTGACAGTATTAACTAAGAGGAGGCATTGAAGGTATATAGTGACCTTAGTTTTGAACTTGTTGACTTGAGGGGCCTGTGGGATATCCTTGGATATCTGGATGTGTTTTTAGAAAGTGTATTCCAAAAATGAGAAGATCTTGCTTATGTAAAGGGAATCTATGTTTCCAGGATGTTCCCCAGAATTCTCATGTGTCTGCAGGGTGGTTGGCTCATGGCAGCAATGTACTGATCAGTGGAGTCACCCACTGATGAGTCAGCAGCTGAGTGTGCTGTTAGGTGGGACCTGGCTGGAGGCAGGTCACTGGGGGTGTGACTTGGAAGGTGCATTTTTGTGCCCAGCTCTTCCCTTTCTCTGCTTTCTGACCCTTTCCTTCACCATGCTCTTCCATCATGTGTCTCTGCCTTGGAGCCAGCTGACCACAGAGGAAACTATGAGCCAAAATAAACCTCTTCTTTAAATTGTGGATGTTGGGTCTTTGGTCCCAGTGATGGGAAAGTGACTAAGACTCCTGGCTATAGATCAGTATGTGTAGTGACCTCAGCTTTGAATCTATTGTGTTGAGGGATCCATGGGATATTCAGATGTGTGTTGTACAGAATGTGTATTCTGAAAATAAAAGAGATCTTGCATATGTAAAGGGAAACTTGCCGAGATTTCTTTTCTTCTCTTACCTTCTACTCATTGACATTCTTTTCTTCCCAGCATTTATACTTTGCTTTCACAAACATTTCTGGGTCACCTGTCATTTGCAGAGCTTTGCGCTGGCACTGAATACACATGACAAAGAACAGTTTTAATTCATTCATTTAACAAATTTTATCGAGCTCCTTCCTATATGCTAGGGACTGTCCTGGTTGTTATATGAATTTATACAGTAGTGTGCCAAAGAGACATAGTCCTTTCTCAGAAAGCATGAAAAATCATATAAATTACAAGACACAAACTCATGAAAAAGTAAGTAACTACTGAAGACCAAAAGTCACTCTTTGTCCCCATCACAGGACTCGTATAAGTCAAATGATCACTCTAAAGTCAAGTGATTTATTAAAATCTGACAGAGATTTCCTTTTCAGCAGGGATAATTTGGTAATTCCAATTCCAATCCTTCTTGCCATAATGAACCTTTGAAAAAAATATTTTTAAGTATGTAGAAAGCAACTTTATCCATAGTGTAGATGGTGAGAAAATAGACCCCATGAGGTTTCCCAAGGTCCAGATACCTACAGGAGACTAAAGGATTTGAAAGGGTCCCTTAGTAATGGAAATGCTAATGGCTACTGGAGTCCATTACTTTAATTGCTATGTTTTTGCAAACCTGAGTAATACATGATCTCATTCAATCCATCAAGTACTGCTTTAAAACTTCAAGAGAGTGAAAATTTAAAAACAATAAAATTAATTCAGTTGTTCTGTTTTTTAGCACAAATTCTGAAAGTCATAATTCTGCAAACTTTTAAAACATCTTAAAAGGAAATACAAATTTAAACTACAATTGATCTCCAACAGAATGTAGAATGACTAAAGTAAAAATTCTGAAAATATCAAAGGCTGGCAAGGATGTGGGACAGTTGGAATTGTTATATATTTCTGCTGAGAATAAAAATTGATATGAACACTTCAAATAACATATTGCAGTTCTTACATAGTTAAACATAACTACCCTATGATTCCTAGCCACATGGCTGACAGAAAGAAGTGTCTATTTTTACCAAAAGTATCAACAAAAATGACTATAGCAGTGCATTCCACCATCCAGAAATAAGGTTACAAGGCAGTAGATTTCTAGGCTGATGCCTGGTTTCACTCTGGTTAGAATCATCTCCTTAAGCTAAACAAGGGGGATGAGGAATCTTCTCCAATATGCCAAAATGAAGTGCTCATGGTTTCCTCTAATCAATACATAGTAGCATTGTAGAGACTCAGGTGGGAATCTCTACTTTAAAAATCTCTATTTTAAAATTTCTTTAAGAATCTAAAGAGAACCAATCAAAACAAAAGAATCTGTTTTCTTATAATTTGATTTCACCCTGTATGAGGGTATGGACAGCTATATTGAAGAGAACAAGAGACACTAGGGAAGCCATTGTTGATTTCTATTGTCTTGTTTTGAAGTCCCATAATGCTCTTATTCTATTGTTTTGACTGGTTTTATACTATTTTGTTTTGTTGGATGGTATTGTGTGCGAAGGTATAGGCAACTATTACAAAGAAAACAAGTGACCTTGTTTTAGCCACTGGTGATTTCCTATTGTCTTATTGTGAGGTCGAGTGTTGCTTGCATTGTTCTGTTCTGATTTGCTTTGTTCTGTTTTGTATTGTTTTATTCTCTTTAAAATAAAAAAAGAGGTCACACCCCCCCAAAAAAAGTCTAAAGAGAAAATTAGAGAGCAATCCAATAGTTCATTTTTAGGAAAGGTTCTTTAAAGGCATGAGATGGTAGGCAGGCCAAGCAAAGATACAAAGCAAGATGATGAAATCATGTGACTAGAGGTAACCACAACTATTCTCAGCCCATTGTAGGTGATCAGTGAAAGTTTAAGTCAATGATTCACCTTTAGGCTTTGTGATAGAATAAAATGAAAACTGATCAAAAACATCTTATGAAGTTAAGTGGTTTTTCAAATTAAAAAATAGACAAACAATTTGAGCAGAATTTTTACAAAAGAAAATATAAGTGCCCCCAAAACAAATGAAAAGATACTTGCCATAATGTATCATCAGTAAAAAGCAAGTTAACAAGCCAAATATTATTTCACACCTCAGACTGGACTGGCAATAGCATGGCGAGGAGACTGAATAACTGGAACTCTCATAAACATACTGGGAATGTTAGGTGGAATAAACCATCAGATTGTTTGGTGGCTTATTTACAAAAGTTCAACATACACTTATGACTCAATAATTCAACTCCTGAATATACACATCCCCAAAGACATAAAGACCTATGTCCACAAAAATACTTGTACAAAAATGTTTGTAGCAGCTTTATTCATAATAGCCCCAATTGGACACAACCTGATGTCCATCATGCAATGGATTATTATGCAGCGATAAAAAGGAATTAGCTCCAGATACTATATGGATGTAACTCAACACAATATTCTGGCAAAAAGAAGGTGATACAATAGAGCGTATTTGATGTGATTCCACTTATAAAAGTTCAAAAATAGACCAAACAAATATACAGTACTAAAGCTCAGAGCAGATAGGCTCTAGGGTGGGGTGGGACAGATTGGAAGTTCAGAGGGAATTTTCAGGCCCATGGAAGTGCTCTACATCTTGATCTGGGTGTTTCGTTGCATGGGTATATTCTCTCTTTAGAAATCTTCCACCTGCGTATTTAAAATTTGTGAGTTTTAAATGTGTAAATCATATCCTGAAATTTTTTAAAGTTGTGAATTTTTAAAGGTACAGACTCAAAAGACATTTTAAATGTTGAAACTGTACAGAAAATGCAGACATGTTACACATATTACAGAAATTATAAAAATTCCTTTCGAGATGATTGCCACTAACTATGCTGATTTATATCCTTCTGGTAGTTTTTCCTAATGTACATTCTTTGCTTTGCTGAATCAGTCTTTCTCTTTTCTTTTTCCTGGGGATGGAACTCAATTTTTATTTATTTATTTATTTTTTCTATTTTGAAGGGAATAAAACAAAACAATAAAATGCAACAAAACAAAACCGCAAGAACAATTATTGAATTTCAAAAACAAGACAAGGAAATCCCCCATAGTTGCTATATTGCATATTGTTATACTCTAAGCAGATGCTCAGACTACTGGCCCCAGGCCTGCAAAGTCAATCAAGCAATACAAGCATTAAGTTGTTTTTGTACCTCAGTTGCTATCATCTCAGCTTGTGTTCCTCCGAAACAGCCTGAACCCAATTTTTTTATGAGACAGGATCTCATTAAGTCACTGAATTCTCCTGGTTGAGCCTAACCTTATCCTTTTGGCTCAGCCTCCCAGACAGATTTTTATTTTTAAAAAATTAATTTTATTTGTATACTATTTATATACATAAAGATCAATTCACCATAGGGAATTTGTACCTTACATTATATATCTCAATTCTTCTTTTTTCCCTCATTCCCCTCTCCTCCCTTCCTTATTTACAGAAGCTTTGTTTTCATTTTTCCCTTCTATTCTCTTTTTTTTCTTTTTCCTCCCCTCCCCTCCTTATTCCCCTTTCCATTTGAAACATTCTTTTTTTTTTTTTTTTTTTTTGGTACCAGGGATCAAACTCATGACCTTGTACTTGCCAGGCAGACGCTTATGCCACTGAGCTAAATCCCCAGCCCTGAACATTTTTCTTACTTCCCAATATCTATCATCCATTTTGGTCTTTATTTATCCTTTCAGTTGCTCACACAAAAGAAACAATGTGATATTTAAACATGTGTATATGATTTATTTCACTTTAAATATGGTCTCAAGACAAACTTTTAAAAATAATTGTATAATACTTGTATTTTATGGAAGGAGATACCAAAATCCAGGTGGAAAACAAATCAAAGTAACCCCTATTCAAACTAGGTGGTACTCATGCTTAGTACTTCAAACCCTAACTCTGTGGAATAACAAAGAATATACCTGATTTATAATAATTTATATATTGGTAAATACTAATCTGTATGTAATAAAGAATAATACCCTGGTCCCTGGCACAGAGTTTCAAAAACTTTTGGAACTTAGGTGGGTCCCTGAATATCATCAAGATGAGAGATAGTCACCAAAAATACCAAACTTGTGCTTTTTAAAGAGTTGGAACTTTAAATTACAAGACTTCCTAGGGAGGGAACAGAAACTGGAGAGCTACATCAATTCAGTTCTTGGCCAGTCATTTAATGAACCCTGTCTACATAATGAATCCCCTGTGAAGACTCTACCCTACCCTAATCTCAGTGGAGCTTTTTGCTGGCTGGTGAACATAATGTATGCAGGGAGGGAACATATTGAGTGAATCTGACTCGGGAGGAGAAAGAGAGAGAGAGAGAGAGAGAGAGAGAGAGAGAGGAACTCTGCATCCTGGGGCCTTTTGGCCCTTGTTCTATGTGTTTCCTTCATAATTAAAGTGGAGTCCTGGGCATATAATGCTTTCTTTTTTTATTTTAAAGAGAATAAAACAAAACAAAACTGGACAAAGCAAATCAGAAGAGAACAATGCAAGCAACACAGGACTTCAAAACAAGACAACAGGAAATCAACAGTGGCTACCATAACATCTCTTGTTTTCTTCAAAATGGTTGTCCATATCATCACACACAATAAAATCAAACAAAACAAAATAGAATAAAACCAATCAAAAGAAAATAATGAAAGCATTATGGGACTTCAAAACAAGACAATAGGAAATCAACAATGGCTACCATTAACGTCTCCTGTTTTCTTCAAAATAACTGTCCATACCTTCACACATAGTGAAATCAAATAATAGAAAACAGACTAAAACCAATCAAAACAAAAGAATGAAAGCATTACAGGACTTCAAAACAAGATGATGGGAAATCAATAATGGTTACTATAATGTCTTGTTTTCTTCAAAATAGCCATCCATACTATAACATATGATAAAATCAAAACACAAAAGACTAAAACCAATCAAAACAAAAGAATGAAAGCATTATAGGACTTCAAAACAAGATAATGGGAAACCAACAATAGTTACTATAATACATGCTGTTATCCTCAAAATAGCTGCCCATACCATCAGA
>RJWT010018434.1:0-18865 GCA_004365215.1 Cuniculus paca
ATTCTCTAAGAGTGCTTTGTTTGTTTGTTTGTTTGTTTGTTTTTGACATTTCAGACATTCAGTATTGCCACTGAACTGTTGGGGACATTCAATAATTAATCCCTGATATATAACTTGAATTGATGGTTTTTCTATTGATCTTTTCTGCTATGAGAGAAAATATTTGCCCCACAAAATGGAAATGTTGCAAGGTAAATCTTTTGGCTTTGGTTTTATAGCAAAATTATTGCTTGGAGGCACACATAAATCAATTATTTCCTCTATCATGAGGATTTAATTGTTTTAACACCTGACCAACAATCACATGGTATTTTCAACCAAAAGCATCAGACAGAGATGACTACTGCCAATTTAGTAGCATTGCACCAAATCATTATTTCTACCTGAAATTCCTGGACAAACCTGTCTTTAAAAAATCATGTTATCTGTTGGAATTTCTTCTGTCCATTGTTTAACCATGTTACAAGTAAAAAAAATATTATAAAACTATGGGAAATCATAGAACAAGTGGAGGTATTTCGCTATTTAATAAATCACACATAAGTCAAGTGACACTTTCCTTTTCTGTTTTTAGTTATTTCTCAAACTGAATTCCTTAAAAAATTCTTATGTTAATGAAATTCTTCACATTCATTGGTAGTTTGGAGTCTATTCTGGAAATCTAATTAGTTTTAAATTAGTTTATCTGTAAATCACTTTAACATTTTGGTTGCTTCTAGAAAATGATGGATTGTTATTCATTAATGGTCCTAAGCCATTTATGAAAAGAATTTTTGTCTGCACAACTAAACAGATGATTACCTGACACGGAATTTCTTTTGCAATGCATTGGAATTATAATGAAATTGGAAAAAATTAAGATGTGAAAAATTTGATAATAAATCTCTCATTCCTTTCATTGTAAAGCACAAAGTCAAATGAGTAAAAGTACCTAAAATGAAGGGGGAAAATTTGTAAAAGCAAATGGATTTAGTAGAAACTATATATTTATTTCAAAAAGACATTAATATATTCAGATAAAGAGTGTTTTTCTATAAATTTCTCATCTTACCTTGCTTTTTTTAGATTCATCATTGTGTGTATCCATAAACTCTGAACAATTAATTTTTGCATTTTACTTTGGAGGCAGATAGGGAAATATTACCATTTTACTATTAACTATACAGTATTTGACATGCCCATAGTTTTGTAGTTGGGAAAGCTGATAATTAGACTTGAAGATCCAAGAAGTTGAGAAATTAAAGAATTGGTCCCAAACCATAATAAATGTCAGAATAATTGCTATTTTTATATTCACAAGTTCTTGGTTCTTATACACAAAACTTATGTTTCTATTTTTTGGTTGCACATTTCCCTAGCTCTAATCCTACTTTGCATTTTCCATGCTGAATAATTTTCCTCAAATAATTTTGTATTCTAACTTACTGACAGAAATATCTCTTTTTAAAAGTTCAAAATACATTGCCTGGAGAAAAAATATTTTGATTAAATTAAATTAAATTTAAGATACTTTACACATGATTGATTGTCTTTATTAGCAGCAAGAGAATACCTTAATTCATTCCTTTTCAATGAGAAATCCATCAACTCATCTACTTTCTCCTTTTTCTTTCATGACCTCAGAGAAGAAAAATTTTATTTCCTCTTCCTCAGCCCTTCATCATAAAGCTAAATCATTTGCTTCGCGGTTTTCTTGCTTTTGCTTACAAATATACTCAAGTGTTCTCATCCTAAAAACATATTCAATTATGGTTTCACCTTAACCCACATTTCACTTTTTTGTTTGTTTTGTGGTACTGGAGATTGAACCCAGGACTTTTCCACTGAACTACATCCCAGACCCTTAATTTTTTTTTTTTTCTAATTTGAGGTATGCTCTAAGTCATTCAATTCCTTGGGCAGCTCTAGAGTTTGCAGTCCTTCTGGCTCAGCCCAGAATGCTGCTGTTAGAGGCATGGACCAACATCCCCAACTTCCATGTTTTACTTTAACAGTCTCTTGTTCACTACTGGGATTGAAAAATGTCATCTAAATGTGATTTCTTCTCTTTCCCCATTCATTTGCTCTTCAACATACTGAAATCTAGTCTACATTCCTGTTCCTTGACTAAAATTATTCTGACAGAAATCAACAAATACATATGTAATCTAATAACTCCATTAAATTTGTCATTCTGTTTTTTCTGCAATGTTCAACACTGTCAATCACATTGTATTTTTTTTTATTTTAAAGAGGTTAAAACAAAACAATAAAAACAGAACAAGAAATAAAAGCAATATGGGATTTCAAAACAAGGTTATAGGAAATTAGCAATGGTCAGTATATTTTATATTGTTATCTTCAAAATAGTTGCTCTGATTACAAGATGCAGGCATGCAAAACAAATCAAATAATATAAGTGCCAACAGTTTCTTTCCATAAATTAATATAATTAGTAGTACAATTATCTTAGCTATCTTGTGTGTGTGTGTGTGTGTGTGTGTGTGTGTGTGTGCATATATATCCCTTCTCTCTTTTCTCTTTTCCCCCATTCTGGTTGTTCTTACCTTTTGAGCAGTTTCTTTCTCTTTCACAGTATCTATTGTACCTTTTGGATCTTATTTACTCTTTCAGTTTCTTACATGATGTTTACGCATGTGAGTCTGATTTTTTTTTTTTACTTATGAGTATGGTTTCTAGTTGCATCTTTTTACCTATAAAAGGCTCATATTTATCTTTCATTATACCTGAGTAGTACTTCATTACATAAAAATGCAAAAATTTTTTTATCCATTCCTCAGTTGATGGACATATGGGTTGTTTGCAAGATTTAGCTATCACAAATTGTGCTGCTACAAACATAGGTGGATGTATATTGCTGTGATATGATGTTTTTAATTCTTAGAAAATACCCAGAAGTTGAATACATGGGTTGAATGCGACTTCTAACCTTAGTTTTTAGAGAAATCTTCACAGTGATTTCCACAGTGGTTGCACCAGTCCGCACTACCACCTACAGTGGAGAAGGGTACCGTTTTCCCTATGGCCCTGCCAGCATTTGTTATTGGTTGATTTCTTGATGATAGCCATTTTCTCTGGAGTGAGGTGAAATCTCAGTGTTGTTTTAATTTGTATTTCTTGAATGACCAATGATGTTGAACATTTTTTTCATAAATCTGTTTTCCATTTCTATTTCTTCATCTGAGAAGTGTATATTCATCTTAGATGCCTATTTTTGGATTGGGCCTTTGAATTTTGGGTGCCTGTTTTTTTTAATTCTTTTTTGAAATAAGAAATGAATTTTATTTTATGTTATTTTTTATTTTAAACAGAATAAAACCAAGGAAAGTAAAATGGAATAAAACCAATCAGAACTAACCAGAGTAAGTGATACAGGACTTCACAACATTATAAAATCAACAATAGTTACCATAATGCCTTTTGTTGTCTTCAAAATAGCTGCAGATACTTTTGGACATAGTTAAAATCAAACAGAAAGAATAGAATAGAAACAGTAAAAACAAAACAATGGATACAATAAAAGACTACAAAACAAGACAATAGTAAATTCAAAGTATATCTTTGAAATAGCTGCTCATGCCATCCAGTATAACATAAACAAAGCAAAAGACAATAAAACCAAACCCAACAAAACAATAAACAATATAGGACTTCAGAGTGAGACTATAGAGCATCAACATGGCTACCACCCTCAGAAGGAAACCCCTCCCTAGATGCCACACTATGTACCGCTATCTTCTGAACAGATGATCAGACCACTGGCCTTAGACCTGCAAGGGCAGTGAAACACCAAAGCACCACAGGCATTCAGTTGCATTTCACCTTAATAGCTATCATCAGAGCCCGTGTTTCTCTGGATCAGCCCATCAGTTGGGGTAGAGGGGGATTGGTACCTTTATTTGCCAGTCTAAGAGCCAGAAGGAGCTGTGATCCAACTGTTCTCCTGCCACCGGTGACCCTCGGGGAAAGGCTTGGCTCTGGATGTCCTGTCTCACAGCAGCTTGCTCATGGTGCTGATTCCGGCAGAGTGGGTCTACTTCTTCCACCCCTTAATTCTTTATATGTTCTAGATATAAGTCCTTTGTCTGAGGGATAGTTGGCTAAGATTTTTTTTCCCAGTTTGTGGGTTTTCTTTTTACTCTGTTGGTGATTTCTTTTGACATGGAAAAACTTTTTAATAAGACAAGATTCTTTGAAGAATTTCCTATGCAGTTTGATTTTTGTTCATGAACTCTCTGCCTACCCCTAAGTCTGCAAGATTTCTACCTACTTTATCTTCCAGTAAATTTAGTGTTTCTGTTTTAATATTTAGATCTTTGATCCATTTTGACTTTAGTTTAGTGCATGATGATAGAAGCGGATCTAGTTTTAGTCTTTGGCATTTGGAAAGCCAGTTTTTTCAGCACCATTTGTTGAAGAGGTTATCTTTCTTCCAGTGAACATGTTTGATCCCTTTGTCAAGATAAGGTGACTGAGTGCATTTGTAGTTGTGTCTGCATTTTCTATTCTGTTCCATTGCTCCTCAGATCTGTTTTTTTTTTTTGCCAGTACCATGCTGATTCATTGCTCCTCAGATCTGCTTTTTTTTTTTTTTTTTTGCCAGTACCATGCTGATTTTATCTCAGTAGCTTTGTAGTACAATTTCAAGTCAGGGATTGTGATGCCTCCCGCCTTGCCTGTGTTGCCCAGGATTGCCTTTGCTATTCTAGGTCACTTCTGGTTCCAGATGAATTTTAGGAATGTTTTTTCCTAGATCTGTGAGGTATGCTAATGATATTTTCATCAAGATGGCATTAAATCTGTGCAACAATTTTGGGAGAATGACCATTTTCACAAAGTTTGTTCTTCCTATTCATGAACAAGAAATATCTTTCCATCTTCTGAAATTCTCTTTGATATATTTTTTCAGAGTACTGTAATTTTCAATGTATAAAATCTTTTACTTCCTTTGTTAGATTGATTCCTAAGTATTTCATTTTTTGGATGCTATTGTGAAGGGTGTGGCTTCTCTAATTTCTCTCTAAGTGAGTTTGTTGTTTGTCCACAAGAATGCTATTGGTTCATGAATGTTGACTTTGTATCCAGCTAAGCTACTGAATTTGATAATTAAATCTAGAAGTCTTTCAGTGAAGTTTTTGGGGTCTTTCATGTAAAGTATCATGTCATCTGCAAATAACGTTAATTTAACTTCTTCCTTTCCTATCCTTATTACTTTTATTTCTCTCTCTTGTCTAATTGCTCTGGTTAGCATTTTCAAAACTATATTGAATAGTTTTGATGATAGTGGGCATCCTTGTCTTGTTCCTGATTTTAGGTTGAAAGCTTTCAGTTTTTGTCCATTTAGTAAGATGCTGGCTGTTGGTTTGTCATAGATGGCTTTTATCAGATTGAGGTAAACACTTCTGTTCTGATTTTCTGTAGGGTTTTTACCATGAATGAGTGCTAGATTTTATCAAAAGCTTTTTCTGCATCTATTGAAATGATCATGTGATTTTTTTGTCTTTGGCTTTGTTGATATGGTGCTTACATTTATTGATTTGCATATGTTCAACCATCCCTGCATTCCTGGGATGTATCTCATTTGGTCATGGTGTATAATCTTCTCGCTGATTTGCTGCATTGTGTTTGCTAGTATTCTACTGAGAATTTTTGTAC
Organism: Cuniculus paca; assembly: GCA_004365215.1. Lineage (NCBI taxonomy): Eukaryota > Metazoa > Chordata > Mammalia > Rodentia > Cuniculidae > Cuniculus > Cuniculus paca. Next base: position 5,656 of record RJWT010018434.1, read on the forward strand.
CTATGTTCATTAGAGATATTGGCCTGTAGTACTCTTTTTTGGTTGGGTCTTTCACTGGTTTTAGTATCAGGGTAGTATTTGCCTCCCAGCATGAGTTCGGGAGAATTGCTTCCCTTTCAATTTCATTAGAGTTTGAGGAGTGTTGGCATTAAATCTTCTCTAAATTTCTTTAGAGTTCAGCTGTGATTCCATCAGGACCTGGGTTTTTCTTTGTTGCTAAATTTCAATTACATTTTCCATTCAATTTACTGATATTGAGTTATTCAGTATTGAGTTATATATCTTCTTGATACAGCTTTGGTATTTCATGTTTCTTGGTCTTGGAATCTGTCCATTTTTTCTGTGATTTTGATCTTATGAGAGTAAAGGTTTTCAAAGTAGGTATTGATATCTTCTGTATTTCCACAGGATCTGTAGTGATTCAACCTTTTCATTCCTAACTGGATGAAATTGAGCTTTTTCTTTCCTTTTTTTGATAAGATTGGCTAGGGATTTTATCAATTTTATTTATTCTTTCAAAGAACCAACTTTTTGATTCATTAGTTCTTTGTATTGCTTTTTTGGTCTCCATTGTCTTAATTTCTTCTCTGATCTTTATAATTTGTTTCTTTCTTTGGGCTTTGGGCTTGACTTTTTCTTCTTTTTCTAGAAGTTTGAGATACAGCATTAGATTGTTTATTTGTGCTCATTCTGTTCTCCTGATGTGAAAATTTGCTGCTATAAATTTACCTCTGATGACTGCTTTCATTGTATCCCACAGGTTCCTGTAAGTTGTATTTGTATTTTTGTTTGATTGCATTTATTGTTTAATTTCTTCTTTAATTTCCTCTGTGACCCATTGGTTGTTCAGTAGGATGCTGTTTAATTTTCATGTGTTTATGGAGCTTTTGCAGTTTCTTTCATCATTAATTTATAATTTCATTGCACTTTGGTTAGATAATATGCATGGGATAATTTTATTTTATTTGCATTTACTTAAGCATGTTCTATGGGCTAGTATATGGTCTATTTTAGAGAATGTTTCATGTGCAGCAGAGAAGAATGTGTATGCTGATGATGTTTGGTGGAACACTGCATACATCTACTAAGTCTATTTGTTCACAAGTTTGATTCAGTTCTGTTATTTCTTTGCTAATTTTTTTGTCTAGTTGATCTGTCTCTTTGTGACAATGGGGTGTTAAGGTCCCCAATTATAATTGTGTTATTGCTTATTAGATTTTTCATGTCTATTAATATTTATCTTATATAATTGGAGATATATATATATATATATCTTCCTCTTGAAAGTTTTCCCCTAACAAGTATGTAGTGACCTTGTTTATCTCTTTTGATCATTCTTGGTTTGAAGTTCACATTGTCTGCAAACAGAATAGCTGCCCCTGATTTTTGTGGGTTTCTGTCACATGGAGTGTTGTTTTCCATCCTTTGACATTTTTAGTCTATAAATTTCCTTTTGAGTTAGATGTGTTTCTTGAATACAGCATACTGTTGGATTTTGTTTCTTGATCCACTCTGCCAGTCTGTTTCTTTTGATTGGTGAATTGAGGCCATTTACATTAATGGTTTTAATTGATATATATTGGCTTATCTTTGTCATGTTATCTTTCTATTGTTAGTTCCCTACTTTCTCCCTCTGTTTAATTGTTTGCCCTGTTTTTTTTTTCTGTTGTTGCTGTTGGAATTGTGACCATTTTTATCTCACTATCTTTCAGTACTGTTTGTAGGGTTGGTTGGGTGATTATGAAGTTTTTCAGTTGTTCTTTGTCATAGAAGTATCTTATTTCTCCATTTATTTTGAAAGATAGTTTTGCAGTGTACATCAATCTGGGTTGGAAGTTGTTTTCTTTTTGGACTTGAAATACTTCACCCCATACTGTTCTTCAATTGATAGTTTGTGTTGAGTATTTTACCATAATTCTGATGGGTTTTCCTTTATAGATGATCTGTTTCTTTTCTCTAACAGCTTTTAATAGTCTATTCTTGTGTTGAATTTCTGGGATCTCAATCATTATATGTCTGGGTGGAGATTTATTTTGGTTATGGCTAGCTGGAGTTCTATTTGCCTCACTTACCTGCCTGTCAGGTTGTTTTCCCATGGTTGGAAAATTTTCTACTTTTACTTATGCAAATAGTCTTTTTATGTCCTTTGTGTTGACTCTTTTTCATTGACACCTATCATTCTTATATTGTTTTTCTTTGCATCATCTTGCAATTTTTGAATTGTTATTTCCCAATTCCTTATTTCTTTAGGAGATCTTTCCTGTCATGATCACTAGCCACACTCCTGTCTTCAAGGTCTTAGACTCTATCTTCAGTTTCTTTCATGAAATTTTGCCAGCTTTTGATTGAATTTTTTATTTCATGGGTATCTTTTTTAATCTGTTTCATGCATTCTAATTCTTTCCTATATTGTTTACTCAAGGTTTCCATAATTTTCCTATGTTCTTCTCTTTATTTTTTCTATTTCTTCTTTGGATATGCTCACCCATTCTTTCATTACTTTTATAATTTCTTTTTTTACCTGAGAGACTATTTCTGATCTAATTTCCTTTACAGTCTCATGGAACTTTACTTCCATTGCTATCATTTCAGAGATTTCAGTTGTGTGATTTTCAATTTCTTCCATGTCTAGGTCTCCTGGATTTCTTCTGTGTGAGCTGGAGGCTTGAGATTGCATTTTGTTCCTCTATATTGGCATTTTCCCATGTTCCTCTAATTCAGCCAGTTGCTTTCTGCACTGGCTAGCCTCATTGAGGGTTTTACATGGCTGCAGGTCTCTGGGCACTGATTCCCTGTCCCCACGGGCATCACTGAGGGTTTCTGGGTGTTCATGGGAGTCTCTAGGCATGGCTGCCTATTCCCCATGGACCTAACTGAGGGTCTTTGGATGGCTGAAGGTGTCTGGGCACTGCCTCCCTGTCCCCAAGGGCCTCACTGAGGGTTCCTGGATGTCTGCAGGGCTCTGGGCACTGCCTCCCAGTCCCCATGGGCCTCATTCACATTGTCTTTTATTAAAATGACCCTCTCATTTTAATAAGGCTTCATATGTAATAGTATTTTCTTTATATTCTCCTTGAAGAATGATTTTCCCTTTCTTTCATTGTTTATTTCTCCTCTAATAGAACCTAAATGTCTATCATCTAAACTTGCATCAATGTAATGTGTAATTTCTCATAAATATATTATTACTATCCTAACTTTTCTCCTGAGTTTTGTCTATATTTTCATTTGTTACTCATTCTCTCTTCAATATCATTTAGAAGTCTTTATCTTTTACCTGTGTGTTGTGGAATTCACTATCTCCTGAAATGTGCTTTTCTTCATAGATCCATTATCTCAATTAATCTTCACTATATTGAAATCAAGGAGAAACAATACTTAGAGTCAGAAGTTCAGGGTCAAAGCCTGAATTGAGACCAGATTAGTTTTATGATTTTGTGGGAATTTCTTCACTCATATCGCCATTTCTTTACATGATAATACTAAACAGAGTTTAAAAATAAATGAAGGCTGTAAGTGAAAACATCTTTCAAAACACCAAACATATAGCCATTGTTATGGTTTGAGTCTGGATATTCCCCCCAAAGCCTTGTGCAGTCATGGAGGCAGGCTTCTAGAATTTGTGAATGACTCATGGTCTAATGCTGGGATTGAGGGTGTGAATGCTACACCCAAGTGGATGTGGCCTGCATACAATGTAAGGGACAGAAAGAGTCTTCTCTGTATGCTCCTCCCCTTTTGCCCTTTGGCTCTGGTAACTTGTGGTATCTGCCACAGCTGCCATGAACTGTTGACCTTCAGCCATTCCACCTACCTTGGTGCCAGCTGAGTATGGACTGAAACCTCCAAAAAGTATAAGCTAAATAAACTTTTCCTTCCTTCATTTTGGGCATCAAGTATTTTGTCTCAGCAATGAGAGAAAAGTAACTGAGATAACCATGATAGTTTCTTTTCATTTCTACATTGCCTTCTTATGTTGAAGTTTGAAATAATACAATAATTAAAACAAAAAGTGAATTTATAACTGTCTTAAGTAAGGGGTCGTGATGCTAACAAGAAGTGGTTATTAGCAAAGCAGAATTTTGGACAAGGTATGGGGAAAACTAACAAACTGTTGAGGCATGGCTTTCAGTTTTTGAAAGACTTTCAGGAGGATAAATCATTAAAGTTAATTGTAAGGACAACTTCAGATTGATTGGCTGACTTTCAGAGGCTTATTCACAGAAGGAAGCTATCTTGGGTCGACTAGTGACTTTACTCTTAATGCGATAGAGGCCATTACCCATGGCCTCTGAAAAATCACTCTATTCCTAGAAGTATGGAATCTTTGATTTTTTTCTTTGTTTGGTGTTTTTTTTTTCTTAGCTTTTCTCATTCTTTTCCTCTCTACCTTGCCTCTCATGAACTTTCAGTTAGTCAAAGTCTTGTTCATTCAACCCCCAATACTTTTCAAAACTGACCCTCAATATCTGTATGTGCTACTGGTACCCTAATTCTTGCCCCATATCCTTTCACCCCTACTCAGGTAATGATCTCTGAATATACTAGCTTAGTCCTCAGTTGTATCCCATACTCCATATGCATACTAGAATGTGTCATCTAAAACACAGGTATAATAAAGCCATCATGCTAATTAAAGTCTTTTTTTTTGTGGTACTGGGGATTGAACTCATGACCTTGCGCTTATCAGGCAGGCGCTTAGGCCACTGAGCTAGATTCCTGGCCCTTGCTAATTAAAGTCTTGATGAGTTAAATTCACAGCATTGTTTCTTAATAATAGCATTACCCAGGAATTGAAATGAAGATGTCTAGGTCCCATTGAGCTGGGTTCCAGGAATCTGAGTTGTAATAAATACTCCCAGGACATTGCTATATACATGGAAGTTTGAGAACTACTTGCCTATAGGCTACAATTCAGATTCACTAGTCCAAGTAGCTCTGAGAACTGATTTCCCAACTTCATTCTTTGACATTTTCTACTGAATTCTACATTGTAGTCACATGGGCTACTTATTAGTACCTAATCAGAAACAAAAAATTCTCCGTACATCTTTCAGCCTGATATAGTAATTTACCTTATCAACTCCTGCTGGTCCTTGATAGTCACTTCACTTTTTCCAGAAATCCACCATTTTCCAAGGTAATCATGATTTCATATATGATTCTTTGCCTTCCATTGAAATATGTAGAATTAATTGCTGCCTTTTCTCTGGTGTTCTGCATCTTGAGGGTAAGTGGCAAATCTTATCCAAATGAATATGGCTTTTACCAGCACAATGTCAGTCATATTTTTTCTGAATTAATTTTTTATGGAACCCTAGAAAAATAAGAGAATATTGGAGAAAGGAAACATTAGTGTACACTACTTATTTGAAGATACAAGTGAAGACCACTGAGGACAAGTCAATTTAAATTTCAGCCCTAGCTTTCACTGGAAATAAAAATTCATTTAAACCCAAATACCTTTTAACAGAAACTTGGTTGTATTAATTATTCTTTTGATTGAAAGTTTTAGGATTGTTCCAGAAGATTTGTAAGTTCCTTTTAAATCCATATTTACTTGGAATGACCTATACAAAGCCCAGAAAAATGCCTCTTCCCATGATTTCTTATGTATTTGTCTTTATTAAAAAAAGTAATATGTGCTAATCTCAAACAAGGAAACAACCCAAGATATATAAAGAAAAAATAATTTCCTTATAAACACACATCTTCTGGCTCATAACTTTATTGACTTCTTTTTTCCCCCTGTATAGTAATTAACCAATTTTAATAGCCTAATGTGTATTTGTTTTACTTTTCTCTATGCTCGTGTAAGTATTCACATGAGTAGGGTTTTCAAAGCTTAGTTTGTTGTTAATGGAGTCAATATAAACTTTGAAATTTATTTTTTTCTCTAAATAGCACATTGTTAATGTTCTTTCAGTCAATAGAGAACTAAATTGTTCTTTGTAATAATTAAGTCAAATGTCATAGAATGGGTGTGTTTCCATTTATCTAACCATTGATCTGTTATTAAGCAGTTATTTTTTCACTATTCACAATGTAGCATTTTGATGTTATATGTACTATTGATTATACAGAAGAGTTAAATAGCCTCATCCCAGTATCTGATTTTTACTTTTAATAATCAGATTATGTAACATAATGAAAAGCACCTTTTCTTAAGTTTATCAGCTCTCGAAATTTCTCTTTCATGAACTGTATGCACATACCCTTTGCTCATTTTCACATGGATTTGTGCTCTTTTATATTAGCTATTTGGCTCCTTGATAGTAGGTAATTACTTTCCTCTGTTTCTTGTTTGATCTCTTTGTATGCTTATATCCTTCCCCTCAAAAATGAATATTTTTACATACCTAACTTTGTCTGTTGAGCCTTTTATGAATTTTTGTACATCTTATTTTATTTAGAATTTCTCTGTATCACTATTTTAGAATATCTCTAATTTTTCTTTTAATATTTTTATTGCTTTATTTTGTATATGTAAATACTGTATTAAAAGGAATTAAGAATTTAGTTTTGCCTCTCTTTAGGGAAATAGTCAATTAGATCAACAGAATTTATTATGTAATCTATTCTTTTCCCACTAAGTTGAAATGTGATTTATGTCACATATTAAGTCATGATATATACTGAGCAAAATGCATGTAGGAACAGATTGGTATTCTTCCAGTGTCCATCACTACGGGACTAGATAAGAAAAACATGGTAGTTGCATAATAAGGAAAATAGAAATATGGATGAAGAGTGAGGGGAACTTGCCACCAATGTAACTTCTTTAATACTCATCTTCCTCTTCAAATTTCCTTTCTCTTCAGTTGTGTCATTTCGATGATACTCAGTTATGAGACATGACTGACTAAAAATATTTTGTATCACAAGAAGTTCACAGGCATAAGATTACTTCAGTGGTTAAAACTATTTCCAAGTTTACTTGTTTTGTGGAAAGGTTAATGTTCTAAATTTGTTGACTTGTTTTCTGAAGTGACAAGTGACTGCTATGAGAAGGCTGCTAGCAGAATTTTTAAAAAATGATTTTATTTAATCTGTTCCTTTTAGGATAAAGTGATTTTGAATAGTTTATTATTATTAGTTTTTCACAATGCTGAGACAAAATACACAACATCCAAAGTTAAAGGAGGAAAGGTTTATTTTGGTTTACAGTTTGTAGAGGTTTCAGTCCACAATCAACCAGCTCCAAGGCAGTGTGTGGCATGGCAGAGGAGCATCATAGAGTAGGCAGGAAGCAGCAGCAGATGAGCAGCTGCAACAAGCTTCCTTTCTGGCCTTTATATTCCATCCAGGCTATCACCCTTTAGGCAGAGTGGATAGCACTCACACCCAGGGTGGTATGTGTGTCTTGGTTACTTTTCTCTTGTTGTTGAGACAAAATACCTGATGCCCAAAATTAGGGAAGGAAAGGTCTATTTCTTATAGTTATGGAGGTTTTAGTCCATATTCAGCTGGTTCCAAGGCAGGATAGCATGGCTGAGGGGCAGCTGTTCATGGCCACTGCAAGTGGCAAGAGGAAACAGCACAAAAGGGATAAACATGCCTCATTCCCAACCTTGCATTGTATGCTGACTCCACCCCTGGGCAGGTGCAGCACTCACACCACCAATCTTAGCACTAGACAACAAACCAATCACAAATGCTAGATTCAGCTGCTTCCATGACTGTATGAGGCTTGGGGAGGCCACCTAGGCACAAACAATAACAAAGTGTATTTGTGTATTATAGTTTGAATAGAGTACCTCTGATCTGTATTGTAGGGGAAAGTTTCTCTCTCTCTCTCTCTCTCTCTCTCTCTCTCTCTCTCTCTCTCTCTCTCTCTTTCTTTTGTGCTGGGAATCAAACCACAGATCTCACAAATGCCAAGCCAAAACTTCTCCACACCCAGCCCTAAGGACATGTTCATTACCCTATCTTTTTCCCTTACATTTTTGGGTAGCGTTCAGTCCATGAATATATATCATATAAATTAACAAAGAAAGAAATACACTAATATTGTCTATCTGAGACTGCTTCTGTCACTGGACAAAAGTACATGGAAACACAAGGCTTAAACTGAAATAAGTTTTCTTCCTGTTTTATTTTCTCTTTATTTTGAATCTCATACTTTTTCTGTTTTAATCTCAATTACTTCAACAACAAGAATGACTAACTGGAAAAGGCTTAATTCTAGAGTTATCTTTATTACCAAGTATAATGCACAAAGCAGTATTTTAAAATAACAAAATGGTCAATCATTGTAGCTTTCAGTGTTTACTCAATGAAGAAGGCCGCACAAATGTTTCTGACTTGTGTAGTATAGAATCAGACTGAAAACTTGATAAATCTAACATCTTCATTTCTTCCAGTAGACTTGGAAGCTGGAAAATTAATTCTATCCTGCCTTTTACCAGAGTCTGCCTTATATATCCTGAAGGGATCAGAATTCTTTATCTCTTGTTTCAATCACCTATGTAAGTGGTTAATCAGAAATTATTAAATTTTCTATGTTAATGTCTTTTGACTGAGAATCTTCTATTTTTGTGACACATAATACAACCTGTTAGTGTGCCATTTTTTCTAGTAGCAGCGATGAATTAAAATAAGAATTCTTTTATTATTTTATCAAGAGATGTAAGAAAAAAGGATTTCTGTAAGAAAAAAAGTATTTCTTATGGCAATATGTTTTATATGCTAATTGGTTTTGGAAACAATCCTTGAATATTTACTCATCTGTTTTTAACAATTAATTTTATTGGTACATTTTGGATATATATAATGATCACATTCATCCTATGTAATTTGTATCTGTACATGGTATATCTTGATTCTTCCTTTTTTTCCCCTTTCCCTCTTCTCCCTTCAACCACTCTTCCACTCTTTATTTACAAAAGCTTTGCTTACATTTTTTCCTTCTAGTCTCTTTTTTTTTTACCCTTCTTTCCTTTACCCATATCTTTCCTCCTCCCAGTTCACCTTCCATTTGAACATTTTTTTTCTATTTCACAATATTAGTCATATTATTTTGGCTCTTATTTACACTTTTGGCTTCTTGCACCAGAGAAACAATGTGATATTTGAACATGGGTGTGCTATTTATTTCATTTAAGAGTATGGTCTCTATAGTATGGTAAATGGCATCCATTTACCTAGAAATGTCTCATGTTTATGCTTTTTTATGGAAAAATAGTACTCCATTGTATATAAAAAGAACATGTCTTCTTTATCCAGTCATCCTTTGATGGACATTTGGGATATTCCCAAGACTTAGCTATTACAAATTGTGCTGCTGCAAACATGTATGTACATATATTGAGGTGGTATGATGCTTTTAATTCTTTTGGGGAAATACTGAGAAGCGGGTAGCTGGGTCAAATGAGTCCTGTAGTTTTCATTTTTGGAGGAATTTCCACATTGATTTTCCACAGTAGTTGCACCAGTGTACACAATCAGTGGAGAAAGTTTCCTTTTTCCCCATATCCCCACCAGCATTTATTATTGGTTGATTTCTTGATAATAGTATCCTTTCTGGAGTGAGGTAGAATCTCAGTGTTGTTTTACTTTGCATCTCTCGAATGACCAGTGGTGTTGAACATTTTTTCATATATTTACTTGCTGTTTTTACTTCTTAATCTGAGAAATGCTTATTCATTTTAGATGCCCATTTTTTGACTGAATCTTTAAATTTTATGGGGTCTGGTTTTTTTGAATTCTTTATATGTTCTAGACATTAGTCCCTTGAGAAGTAGCAGGCAAAAGTTTTTCAGATTCTGTAAATTGCCTCTTCATTCTATTGGTGATTTCTTTTACTGTGCAAAAGCTTTTTGATAAGATGAGATACTGGTTGTTGATTCTTTGTGATATTTCCTGTGTGATCAGAAATTTGTTCATAAAGTCTTTGCCTACACTTATATTGTCTGCAAGAGTTCAGCCTGTTCTATCTTCCATCTGATTTAGTGTTTTTCTTTTAGTGTTTAGATCTTTGATTTATTTCTATTTCAGTTTAGTGCATAGTGAGAGATACGGATCTAATTTTAGTCTTTGACATGAAAAGTTCAGTTTTTCTGGCACCATTATTAAAGTGGCTATCTTGGTTTTAGTGAAGGCATTTGGCTCCTTTGTCAAAGATAAACTGGCTAAGTATGTTTGAAGTTTTTCTGCGTCTTCTAGTCTGTTCCATTGATCCTTAGATCTGTTTTTGTTTTTTTTCAATAACATGCTGGGTTTTTTTTTTTCTTTTGCTGCTGTTGTTTTGTTTTTTAAAACTCACAGTACCTTTGGAGTATAATTTCAAGTCAGGGATTATGATATTATTTGTGCATATTATTTGTCTTTTATTTGTGTACAAGAAGGTGATTGATTTTTCATGTTGACTTTGTATCCAGCTACACTACTGAATTTGATTATTAAATCTAGAAGACCCCCTGCCTTGCCTTTGCTGTCCAGAATTTCTTTTGTAATTCTACATCACTCCTTCCAAATGAAGTTTAAGATTGTTTTCTTTAATCCTGTGTGATATTATAATGATATTTTGATAGGGATTGCATTAAATCTGTATAACAATCTTGGAAGTGTGGTGATTTTCACTATATTGATTCTTCCTACTGAAGAACAAGGGATCTCTTTCTGTTTTCCAACATCCTGTTGGATCTCATTTTACAGAGTACTTCAGTTTTTAATGTAAAGGTCTTGCTTCATTAGATTGAGTCCTACTGTTTCATTTTTTTGGATTATTATTAAAGGTGTGGTTTCACTAATTTTTCTCTCTGTGAGTCTGTTACTTGTGTACAGGAATGTGACTAATTTTTCAGTGTTGACTTTGTATCCAGTTACACTACTGAATTTGATTATTAAATCTAGAATACTTTCAGTATAGCTCTTGGGGTCTTCTATGTATCATTCAACCAAAACAATGATAATTTAACTTCTACCTTTCCTATCTTATTCCTTTTATTTCTTTGTCTTGTATAATTGCTCTGGCTAAAGTTTCCAGAACTATATTGAATGAGAGTCAGGATAGTGCACATCCTTGTCTTGTTCTTGATTTTTAGAGTGAAAGCTTTCAGTTTTTGTTCATTTAGTATGATGTTTGCTGTTGGTTTGTCACAAATGGATTTTATCAAATTGAGATAAAGACCATCTATTTCAATTTTCTGTAGGGCTTTTATCATGAATGGGTATTGGGCTTTCTTTGTCCAGTGCTTTTTTTTTGCATCTATTGAGATGATCATATGGTTTTTGTCCTTGGCTCTTTTATTGTGGTGTATAACATTTACTGATTTGTGGATGTTGAAACATCTCTGCATCCCTGGAATGAATCCTACTTGGTCATGGTATATAATCTTTTTCATGATTTACTACATTCTGTTTACCAGTATCTTACTGAGTATTTTTATGTCTATGTTTATTAGGGAGATTGAGCTGTAGCTCTCTTTCTTAATTGGATCCTTCTATGGTTTTGCTATCATAGTAATACTTGCCTCCAGGAATGAGTCTGGGAGTATTACTTCACTTTAAATTTCATTTAAGAGTTTGAGGAATATTGGCATTAGATCTTCTATACATTTCTTGTAGAATTCAGCAGTGAATTCATCAGGACCTGGGATTTTCTTTCTTGGTGGGTTTTTAAATACATCTTCAATTTCACTAATATTGGGTTATTTAGAATCTTTATATCTTCTCACTTCAACACTGGTAATTCATTTGTATCTAGCAATCTGTACATTTCTCCTGTGTTTTCCTTCTTATTATAATAGAGGTTCTCCAAGTAGGATTTCTTCATGATTCACTGTGATTTTACCCATTTCATTCCTAATTGCATGAATTTGAGTCTTTTATTTTTCTTTCTCTCTTTCTTTCTTTTTCTTTTCTTTTTCTTTTTCTTTTTTTGTAAGATTGAATAGCAGGTTGTCTTGGTTACTTTACTCTCGTTGCTGGGACAAAATACCTGACACCCTCCCACTCAAAATTAAGGAAAGGAAGGTGTATTTAGCATACTATTTGTGGAGGTTTCAGTCTACAATCAGCTGACTCCAAAGTAAGGTGACATGGCACATAGGCAACACTTCAAGGTGGCAGAAGATAGCAAAATCAGCAAAAGTAAAAGGAGAGGGAAGTAAGCTTCTTTTGCTCCCTTTTATTGTAAACAGGCTACCGCCCTCTAGGGCAGATATAACACTCCCACTATTTCTGTGGCCCCTTCTTGCACAGGACAAGGATATTTGCAAATTGAAGACCCTGGCCCCCTGCTGAGTGGCTTCATTAACTTCTAAATTTCTCAAGTTGACACAATGTATCCTCCATTACAGTTTGTCAGTTTTACTTAATCTTTCAAAGAACCAACTGTTTGACTCATTGATTCTTTGCATTGTTTTCTTAGTCTTAATTGCATTAATTCTGCTTTAATCTTTATAATTTACTCCTTTGCATGATTTTTGGACTTGTCTTGCTCTTATTTGTTTAGAAGGTTGAGGTTCAACATTAGGTTATTTTTTTGAGCTCATTCTGTTTTTTCTGATGTGGGAATTTAGCACTCTAAATTTCCCTTTTAGGACTGCTTTCACCAAATTCTATAAATTCTGGTATGTTATATTGGCATTATCATTTAATTGTATAAAATGTCTGATTTCTTCTTTAATTTAATTGTGACTCATTGGTTGCTCAGAAGGGTGTTATTTAATTTCCACGTGTTTGTGAAGTTTTTGTGGTTTCTTTTGCTATTGAATTCTAATTTAATTGCACTATGGTCTAATAATAAGCATAGAATAATTTCAATTCTTTTGTGTTTACTTAAGCATCTTCTATGAGCTAATAAGTGGTCTGCTTTGGAGAACATCCCAAGTGTAGCTGAGAATGTGTATTCTGATGTTCTGTGGTGGAACACTCTGTAGACATCTACTAAGAATGTTTATTCAAACAATTGGTTCAGTTCTGATATATTTCATTGTTGATTTTTTTGTCTAGTTGATCTCTCTGTGACAGTGTGGTATTGAGTGTTTCTATTACAATTGCATGAATGCTTATTTGATTTTTCCTGTCCATTAATATTGGTTTCATATAGTTGAATGTGCTGGTGTTTGGTGCATATATTTATGACTGTTATCTCTTCTTCTGGGATTGTTCCTTTAAAAAGTATGAAGTGACTTTCTTTGTCTTTTTTGATCAATCTTGGCTTGAAACCCACTCTGTCTGCAAGTAGAATAGCTACTTCTGTTTT
>RJWT010018435.1:0-18866 GCA_004365215.1 Cuniculus paca
GTTGCCTTTTCTTTCTTCATCTTGACATATTCCTGAGTCCTTCCATACATGTGGGTAGTGGGGTCCCAGGCACTTCTGGCATTGGCTACAATTTCTCTGAAGTGAGACTACTCAGCCCTTCCAGCCAGTGCTGGCCACATGCATCTGATGGTGGGTGCTTATGCCTCTGGACCAAGCTGGGCATGGGCCCACAAGCACCCCAGGAGTCTGCACTGGAGTGAAGCCAGCCAGGGAGTGTGGGCGCAATCTTGCCAGGAACATGTGATGCCCTCCAGAATGTGCACGGGAGCAGGCCCCAGTCCAAGCAACTTTTGTGGGTCTGCACCCAACATGGAGCTGCTGGAACAAGCCAGCAGCAGTCCTGGCCCTGGGCTTATCCTGCCCAACTCCAGAATGTCTCCTGGCCAACCACCCTCTCCCATGGGAGGACTGAGTCCCCTTCACTCACTGCCAGCAAGCACAGACCTCCATGTTTGCCACTCTCTTTCACTGCTGTGTCTCTTTGCAGAGGCCTCTAGGTTGCCAGCAGCCACCGCTACTGTGACTATGTGTCCCTAGGTTCCAACAGCTTCTCTTACAGGGTGAGTCCGGCTTCAGGCTAAGGCGCCGATAGCTACCCCCTTTTTCTTCATTTAAATTTTTCTTTTTATTCTCTCTATGCGCTTCAATTCACATTTTAGATTCTTCCTGGGTCCAGGGGCCCCACTTCCTTCCTTCCTTCCCATCCTTCCCATGATGCTATCTTCCAGCATCTGAACTGTTTCTCTTAGAGTCTGTTTACTCTGCTGCTTACTGGTCCTCCATCTTGAGGATTCCAAAAAACTGAATTTCCTTTTTCTTTTCTTCCTCTCTTGCTGTCTTTCTTTCTGATGTGATTTTTAGTGATATGTTCTGATTTCTTCTTTCTGTATTTTTTGTCTCTGTTACAGGGTTTTTGATTTCCTTACCATCACTGTGGTACAAAACATCCTATTTTTATTAGTCTGTTCTAAGCTGATAAGAACTTAACTTCTGTCACATCCAAAAACTGCACTTTTACCCCCACCAACTAAGTGTAATTGTTGCCACAATTTATAATTTTTTAAATTGTGTATTTCTTAATAAATTATTGTAGATATATCGTATTGTTAGTTCTTTGGCCTTTTTACTTTCATATTAGTTAAAAGTGACTTATCCAATACAATTAGAGTCTTATTTTGTATATGCTATATACTTACTTTTAAAAGTTTTGTGATAATCATGCATTCATTTCACTTTGAAATATTCCATTTAGTATTTCTAGTAAGGAAGATTTATTAGTGGTAAACTCCCTCAATATTTGTTGAGTTCTAAATAATTAAACAAATACAATTTTGACCTACAGTTGGTTTGCACATTGGACAATTTCTATGATACCTAATAGCTCTACTCTAACTCTATTGAAAATACAGTTCTAGTTTAGAAAATTAAGTGAATAATCCTGAATGACAAGGCTCATTTGCTTTCAATATTTTAAAATGCAGATTTTAAAGAAGAAACAGATAAATGAGTAAATTTATATAAATATGTAAGTGTTAGTACATAATGCTTAGATAATGTAAAAATATCATCATTAAAGGAAAATAATCTTTTTGAAAGAAAGACAACATTTCTTCTTTAACTAAGATGTCAGTTTGAACATCACTAATAATGGGACAGTATGACATTAGATGCCTTCTTATATGGTATGATATTCAATTACTCACCAATGGAAAATCTTTGCCTAAAAATATTTATACTGAATTCAATTAAGACCTAATGTAATTTCTCAGTTTAAGTAAAATACAGAAATAAGGGAAACAATTCAAATTATGCAATTAGACAAATAGATAATTAGATAAATCCAAATAAGCAATTAGATAAATCTAGAATGTGGGACTATCTGAAAGACAACCGGAGTAATCTCTTTTAAAACTTAATATCATGACCAAGAAAAAAAAGTATATATCCATTTGAGAAGCACAGAGAGGAGAGTTGTTTTAAAATAAAAGTCAGGAGACATAAGCAATAAAATCTGTATATACTGGTGGATTATCACAAAACTAGGTTTAAAACACATTTGAGAAACAAGAAGTTTGAATACAAACTGAGTATTAAATGTTCAGAGAAAACAGTTGTTAGTTTTTTATGTAGAACAATGGTGATGTCAAAAATTCTTATCTTTAGGAAATACATGGTGAAATATTTGGAGGTAAAATATGTAGACCACTTTCAAATGATATACATACACACATACCCATACAAAGTCACACAAACCACACAAATCCACAAACACACCACATTCAGACACACCCTCCAAAATCTCAAAAAGGACTGAAGTAAATTTGGGAAATTTTTAATAATAGTTTAGTCTAGGTCATGAATATGTCATTTCCATTGTCCTGCTCTTTGAACTTTTCCAAAACTCTATTTTTACAATAAAAATTTGAACAGGTTGCACAAAAATGGAATGTACTTAATGCCACTGTACACTTAAAAATGATTAAACTAGTAAATTTTCTGTTGTATATTTTTTACTAAAATTTTTTTAAAGTTGGAAAATTTCTTGTGGAAAAAATCATCCTCTCTTGACCTCATTCAGTGTTGTCAATAAACTAGAGGTTGTGTCAGATCTCTAATTATTCACTTAAGGCTTACCCAAAATATAATCTTTAAGGAAGCTTATTCTAGACAATTTAAGAGCCTGCCAGAGAAGTGTTCTGGAATTCTGTTTTTTCTTTTTCTTAAAACAAGAAGACAATCGGGCCTGGGTGAAATTCCAGCACTAGATGAAGAGATATTTCAATAAGGATTTGTTACTTCTAATATATTTGGGGTTTTATAGACAGGAAGGAGGAGGTTGGTCTGTACAGAACTCCATCCTTGAGCTTTCCATGAGAGATAACAATATTCAGTGTTTAGGTTGGGATAAAGAGAAACTAAAATGAGTTACGTATTGGAAAATTAAATTTATCTGTAGAAGAATTCCAAATAGATATTGCAAAAATTATGTGAACCACAGCACAGAGGACATGAATAGATTCTAAAAGTATCCTGGAATATAACTGAGGTTCAACAAGTCAGGGCTAATTTTTCCCTCAAGACTTTAAGACTAAAGCCACAATTATAGGTCACTTTTACTTCTGTTGAGAGCTCTTCCACACACAAAGCTGTGGGACACTGTAATTCTTACTTACAGTGACTGAAAATGAAAGCTTGGTAAAGTACAAAGGTTTGTTTTCTGCCAAGCTCAGTGGAAAGAGGAAGTGGCAAGGGTGGGTACAGGATGGACAAAATTCCCCAGTCTTAACTGTGGACAGTAAGATTGCTTAAAGTTTTGAGAAACAATCCTGAATTAGGTCCTGTTACACACATCTGCAGAAAAAATATATGCCCCGACAGAGACAACGATTTGAATGAAAAAAAAATATATCTACCACAAAGTCCTAAATAGAAAAGGTATTGGTTTAAAAAAAAATGGCATTTGGTCTCAAGTTGTTCCTGGATTTCTACTTGAATGTGTGTATGAATCTGTGTGCAACTTTGTTTAATCCAACTAACACATCTATGATTCTGTTTCTTATGTTAAAATGTGAAAAGGATTCCTAACGCATAAGTCTGTGGTAAAGAGTAAGTGAATGGATATATATAATTTATATATATATATTATATTTATTTATATATATATATATATAAATTATGTAGCAGTGTCTTGTGCTCAGTATTGCTCAATTAATGTTTATCATCATCATGATCATCTCAGACTTTGACCTTGTTAATTATAATGGTATAGAACAACGTGAGAGAGACTTATGAGTGAAATTAAACAGACCCATTGTGGTTGAGCAAAGGAGATTATAGTTGGGTTACTGGCAAAAATGGCTTCTAGAATTCCAGACAGTCATAAATTTAAATGCCTAGAACTGATGAGTTGTATACAAGAGTTACTCAAGGGTGATGTGTTAATTGTCAATTCAGCTTTAATATGGTGAAAATGAAAGTGCATTATATCCAGGAAGCAGATGTGACTTAATTCTAGAAAATAGTTGGGATCAGGGACTGTAGATTCAGTCTGAGAAGATATTGTGAGTTTTTAAGAAGATCTTTATATCCAAGATATTTTGTGTAAAAATTCATTTTTCTAAAGTATTAACACAACTTTTAAACACATTATTCAGCCTCAATAAAACTTTCTGCAGACAGACCTGCCTCAAATAACTATTGCTTTCTGTTTTATGGTTTCTTACGAGCAAGAGGAAAGGAGCCATACATATCATTTTTAAGTTTTCAATAGTCATATTTTAAAAAATGAAAATAGGTAAAAATAATTTTAATAAAATAATTTTAATAATCTAATAATAATATGTTATTTAATCTAACATAGCGTATTATTATTTGAACATGCAGTGTAGATTTGTTAATAATCTTACTTTTGTGATAAATCATCAAAATCAGGGTGTATTTTATATTTATGGTATGTCTCCATTCAAGATTACCCACATTTTAGGTGCTCAGTAGCCATATGTGAGTAGTAACTTCCCTCTTGGAGAACATGGATCTTGAGCAAGTTTCTCGAACTTTAATACTGAATGGCATGAATGTGTCTCCACCATAATTCTTATGGAAACCTTGGGAAGCAAGTAAGTCATGCTGGTTCCCTCTTCATGGATAGATTAGTGGCCACACAAGGAGTAGAGGAAATGAGCTTAGGCCTTTTTCTTCCTTACAAGAGAGAACAGTGTTTCTTACCTTTGGAAGGTGGAGCTGCAGGCACCACTGCTGAAGCAGAGAGCAGCCTTCAGCAGGCAGCAGTCCTGTCAGCGCCTTGGCCTTGGGCTACCCAGCAACCAAAACAATGTTCTATTGTTTACAATTATACAGTTGAGGATATTTTGCTATAACAGCACAGTTGAACAACAACAAATACACATGTGGAAAATTGTGATGGTCAAGTTAACGTGCCAGTTCTGATGCAGTGGGTGGGATGCCTCCTGAGATATTTTACTTCTTACAAGTCCAAGGTGATGTGAATGCCTGTGGTTCATGGACCACCTTCTGCAAAGCAAGGAGCTAGGTGACTGTGACAAAACTCCTATGGTACACAAAGCATTGTCTTCTCTTTGAAATTTAGTGAATATATGTCACTGCAACCAAACTGATAATGCAATGATTAATGACCATATTGGAATTGGGAAAACTTTAATAACTTTCAAAACAAGCAGTATTTTATATCCTACTTTCAGAAACACGGTGATTATTTACTCTCTTTTTTTTCTTTTCAAAACTTGAGAAACTGCCAATATGTTACCAGAATGTTTTCATAAGACTGCACTTAAGCATAGGATAAGTATTTATAATTCTAACTTCAGGGGTTTGGAATATTAAGCATTTTAATAAAACAGATGATTGCAAGGGAAATTTGACAATAATACCTCTCAAGCTTTAGTATTTAAGGGCATTCTCTGGTCAAGTGAGTGAATATTTAATGGAACTTCCAAAGAAAAGCACAAGGTGAAATTTTTCATTTCCCCCGATCATCCTATCTGAGGGATAAACAGACTGAGCAGGTGGGACTCAGACTTATATTCAACAAGCATATAAGCATGGAAATGTAAGCAGCCTCATGTGGCAAAGGATATAATTCAAGAATTTTACACTGTACATTGTTCTTCAGCTATAAAGGCTTAATTTCAGAATAGCAATGACTTAGAATGCCTAATATCATGAGAATTGGTTCAAACTCATTGTTTTGTTCATAAACTTTATTTTATTCTTTTATGCTTTTTATTTTATTCTCTCTCAGATAATAAAAGTAATGCTTGTCTCTATATGAAGTTATAGGAAAATGTGAAGGAAGTTGTTAAAATATAGAGTGCTATCCATTTAGAAGTCATTCGCAAGTGTGTTGAAAAGCTGTTGAGCCTTCAAGATTGACTCTGAACTGACAAGATGATCAAGTTCTCTGGGATCTTCCTGTGGCTGCATTTCAAAATAGCTGCAGCGGTCTGTCTGTCACCACTTATATTTTCCACAGTAAATGTGAGAGGCAAGATTCTAATTACAGAAATGTCTCTTTCTACATAGCACAAAAAAAGCATGTCAGAAGATAAAGAAATACAGCCCTTAGGAAATCCTTCATTTATAAACATTTGTCTTAGTTCTGAATTAAACTAAGCATGGAACTATACATAACAAAGAGTTTTCTCCTAGTAACAACTGCCTAACCATCGTCAGTATTAAATTAGGTAAATTAAAGATATAAAATATAAAGGAAACTATAATTCTTTTAAGACAGTGGCTTTATGTCCTCTAGAAAAGAGAGAATTTATGAAACAAAATCCAAAAATGTGAACTATAGAGTAAAAGTTTAAAATATATTAATCTAGCAACTAAAATGTCTGATTTCTGACCATTAAAGTTGATGTAAAGGAAATGGCTCATGACATTTTTAAATACATGAAGGAGTCAAAGAATTAATCAATGTCCAAAATAAATAAAAGAAATTTTGACAATCTACAAGAAAAGAATCAATTTTAGTTGGAAGAAAGGTACCTCACAGAAAGGAAATCTCAGCAGTCAATAAAAGATGGCCAACCCGATTACTAATCATGAAAATGAAAATGAAAATCACAATGATTGATCACTTAAAACTTATCAATGGGAAAAATTGTTAATATCATGTCACGCTGAAAAGAAGGGTCAACCAGATTACCTCTATAGTATTTCCTTTGGGTAAAACTTACTATAATCAGTATGAGATGAGAAGTAATTTTGCATCATAGTTGCAAATATGTATGTGATTCCGGCCTTATTTTTTTTTATAAATTAAGGAAAATAATCAAATACTTATTTTATGTTTTCTACCTGAATTATATTGCAGGGTAGTTCAATAAGTGATGAGAAAAATTTACACTCAGGAGGAATTCTAGCCAAAAAATCCAAGATTAATGATAGAACTTTAAAAATCACTATTATGCAATAATTAATGAAAATCTATAGGAAGCCTTCAGTATTGGATGAAATGAAATGAAATGAAATTCAATGCAATGCAATGCAATGCAATGAAATGAAATGAAATGAAATTGAGGTGGAACTTTAGAATGGAGTGACTAGATTGTTATTATCCTAACTCACTTATCAAGCTCAGAAGTTTCATTTTGGTAGTACTGAAAATCACTCATTCTTAGAATAAAACTGAAGCAGCATTTAATCAAGTCAGTTTAAAGAAACAGGGAGATGAAGATAGATTGCAACAAATAACAACAATTTGATTAATCAAATTGAAAAGTGAGTCATTTCAAAACAATAGTTTCTCCTGCAAGTCAGTAGCATAGAATTTTTTTTTTTTTTTTTTTTTTTTGCGGCACCGGGGATTGAACTCACGACCTTGCGCTTGCCAGGCAGGCGCTTAGGCCACTGAGCTAGATCCCCGGCCCTGTTTTTAAAAAAGAACTACTATGAAGTAAAAGAAAGAACTGCAAGAGAATAATAAAGTACAATCATTTTTGAATTTTGATTTTTCAAGGCAAATGTAAGAATTTGAGATAATCAATGAAATTTGAATAAGGACTACTAAGGTATTAGATGACATTAAGGAATCATTTGGTTTGTTATAAGGTGATGATATTTTTCTTTCAAAATGTTATAAAAATTCAGATAAACATGTTGCAAGTTAAATCATTATTTTTCAGTTACTTTAATATAAGTAAAGTCATTAGGGTAATAGAGCCAAGTGTTTTAAATAAATTACTAGTAATGAAGGTGTTGATATGGAAGAAAAGGTCTAGAATAACATCTGGATTTTGTCTTCATTCAGTATATACTTTTATTAAATTTATTTTTAACTAATATATAACAAACTTGTACAAATTAATGGGATACCATGTGATGTTTCAATAGATTTATACATCGTTTAGCGCTTAAATCAGGGTAATCATATCTACCTCCTCAAATATCATTTCTGTATGGTGAAAATATTCAAAATGTTTCCTTCTAACTTGTGAAGCATGTTATTTATCTACAGTCACTGTACTATTTGCAACACACTAGGACTTCTTACTATTGTATAACTATGACTTAGTAGCCATTGGTCAAGCTCTCCCTATCTCCCCTCCATGTTACTCTCCCCACCTTCTGGTAATCTTCATCCTATTTCCAAATTCTTTGAGAACAAACTATTGGATTTCATATTTGGTTGAGATCATGCTGTCTTTGCCTTTCTGTTGTTTGCTTATTTAAGTTACCATGATGATCTCTAGTTCTATTCATGATTTTGCAAATGACAGGATTTCATACTATTTTTTGATGGTACTAGGGACTGAAATCATGACCACACATATGAGAAGCAAAAAAATCTACCTCTGAGTTACATCCCCAGGCCAGGATTTTATACTTTTTGTGGTTGAGTAATATTCCACTATACTAATGTACTACATTTCTCTTCATTTTCTTTGGATAAACACCCAGTGAAGAGACTGCTGGAGCTTATGGAAGTTCTGATTTTTAGCCTTTTTGGGAGCCTCCATACTGTTTTCCACAATGGCTGTATTAAATCACATTTCCACCAATAGAGTGTAGGGGTTCCTTTTTCTATAATACTCACCAACATTTTTTTTGTCATAGCAATTATTATTAGAGTAAGATGATATCTCCTTATGGTTTCAATTTACATTTACCTCATGATTAGTGATGTTGAACATTTTTTCATGGACTTGTTGGTCATTTGCATGTATTTTTTTTTTCGTACTGGGAATCAAGCTTGCAACCTCGTGCTTGCCATTCGGGCACTTATGCCGCTGAGCTATACCCCCGGCCCTGCATATCTTCTTTTGAGTAATGTCTGTTTAAGTTTATTGCACACTTTTTAATCAAGCTATTTGTATTCATACTGTTGCACTTTTGGTGTTCTATATATTTTTGATATATAGTCCCTTTCCAGATGTATAGCTTGCAGATATTTTCTCCTGTTCTGTACGTTGTATCTTCATTTTGATTGTTTACTTTGCTGAGCAGAAGCTTTTCAGTCTGACATAATCCCACTTGTCTATCTTTGCTTTTGATTTTTGGGCTTTCAGAGGCTTGCCCAAAATATTCTTCCCCATTTCAAAGTCCTGAAAGATCCCCCCTCCCTTTTTTTATAGTTTCACATCATGCATGTAATTCTGTAATCCATTTTGTTTTTATTTTTGTAACTGGTAAGACATAGGGGTAAATTCATTCTCCGGGGATATCCAGTTTTCCCAGTGCCATTTATTGAAAATATTGTCCTTCCTCCAGTAATACATGTCCTTAGCACCTCTGCTGGAATTTCACTGGCTTCAAGTTAGTGGATTTAATTCTGGGTCCTCTACTGAGTTCCACTGGTCTATATGTTTATTTTAATATCAACAATATGTTGTCTTGAGGTTCTCAGTTTTAAAGTTGGTCCCACTTGCTAAGATAAGTGGTATAGAAGCCAAAACAGGCTTGAGAAATTAAAAATGAGTTTAATTTTGAACATAAGTTTTAGCTGTCATAAGTGAACCAATTGAGTTTGGAAATTATAAATTACTAGTATCAGTCATCTACATCTTTATAAAATTTCAACAGTACCCAGGGGTCTAGCTAAGGGTCCACTGAAGAAGGTATCTGGATCAATTTACATTTGAAATATGATCAAAGGACAAAAAGACATGAGCAGTGTAGATTAGTCCAAGAAAGTTAAATTATAGGCTATGCATCTAGGTTGGGTAGGAAAGTAGGAAATGTCCATTTAAATGATGTGATTGGTTAGAAAGTCTTAGATAACAGCAATAAGGATGAACTGAAGGTTCTCAAAGGAGGAGAGTATTGTTCCTACTGTCAAATAAAGATCTCATTGCAGTAGTAGAAAGTTAAAGTAGGATGTTGCTACTATTTTTGATTCTACCATAAGCAAACAATGGTCAAATAAAAGTTTGCCTTGAATGCTATCCAGAAGAATCAATCTGTGAATAGAATGGCACGGCAGAGTAGATCCAGGTACTGGGATATGGAAGCAAGAAAGAAGGGTGGTTAGGGATCAGAGGTATGAAAGAATCCCAGAATAGGACTGAGCAAAGGAAGATGAGTTGGTGAGAAGCTGCTTTGTGTTTTGACTAAGGAATTGGAAAGGGGATGTGTTAGATGGACTGATCTCAAAGCTTCTAGCCAGAGACAGTCCCAAGTGGTACCTTATGAGGTTAGTGATTTTGACATTCAACTTCACATTGTCACTGAGAATTGACTTATCTTGTCCCTGAAGAGTTTTTTCTTAGGCTACCAAAGCAGAAAATGTTTCTATGCTCATGCCTCATTTTAGAATTTAAAAAAGTCACAGAAGTCATATCATACTCTTACTACATGTACGCTAACATTGTAGGCACTACACAGAACATGAAACAAAAACATTTCATCCTTGCCTTGGAAGGTATAAGAATTATGCATAATTTACCTCAGATCTGTAGGCCTTGGAAGGAGTCTTTTTTTACCATTAAAGTAGACTTCAAAGTCTTCAGTCTTTAGTCTGTGAGCATAGTCAATGTATCCTGACACTTCTTGTCCATAAGAATTTTTGTCACGAATGAAGATCACAGACTGGTAGCATAGACAAATTGAGAATGGAGAGGAAAAATGAATAAAAATCTTTAGAATTAGTGTATTGGTAATAGGAGCTACGTTTACTGAGGATTTATTTCACCTGTTTTATGACTCATCTTTACAGTGATTCTATCAATGATTATTACAGATGAAGAAACTTAGAGAACATTAATGTGGTATACATAAAATATGCATTTACAGTAACTTAACAAAATTGATAAACAACTCTTACAGAGTTTTTCCTAAGAAAGCATTAAATGGTTGATATGGATCTATCTTATTGCTTTTATTTGGGTCATCAGTTTCTACAAAGGAAACAGGAACAGACAGGTTGAGTTTCCTAGAGTTAGTGACAAAACAGAAACTCAAACCCAGTTTCATGTTTTTGTCCTTTTAAACTCTACATTCTTTTTTGACTTGAACTGCTATACATTTTCTACTACAAAGACACAAGTGGAGTCCTTTTAAAGTTTTATTTTATTAGTACATGCTTGCAATACATGAAGTTCACTTTCATTTTAGGGAGTAGGTGCACATACATAATGTATCTTGATTCATTTTTATTCTCCTTCCCATCCTCACTCCCCTCCCTGCCTCAATCTCTAGACTCCTTTTCCCCATTTTCGTTATTATTGCTAATATTATTATTTATAGTTCATATTTATGACATATAATGTTTACATCATTGTGGGTATTTAGTACATGTACATGACATACCATAAATCTTTTTACTCCCTGTCCTTGGACTCTTAGATCCTTTCTAGTTTGCAAAAGGCCTGTCTCCTAGTTTCCTCCTACTAACTCTTTGCTTTTTATTTACACTTTGCCTCACTCAAATGAGAGATACCATATGGTATTTAATTTTGTTCTGATTTATTTCACTTATACTTTCCAGGTTTATCTATTTTTCTAGAAATGTCTCAAATTATTCTTTATAGCTGAAAAATATTCCATTACATATAGATAACATGCTTTCTTTATGCATCCATCTGTTGATGGACATACATTGTGCTTCCAGGATTTGACTATGATGAATTGCACTGCTGTAAACATGTAAACATTGGTATGCATGTATCACTGTAATATGATATCTTTAGCTCTCTGGGGAAAATATGTAGAAGGGAAATTACTGTGTCAAATGGAATTTTTAATTTAATTTTAATTTTAGTTCTTTGAGAACTCTTCATACTGATTTTCATAATGGTCATGCTAGTTTGTTTACATTTTCGACAACACTGTAGAAGGGTTCCTTTTTCACTGCAGCTACACTAGTATTCATTAGTTAATTTCTTCAACATTGCCATTCATTCTGGTATAAGATGCAATCACAGTGTTGTTTTCATTTGTGTTTCTCTAGTGGTCAGAGATGTGAAACATTCTTTTCATGTGCTTATTGGCCATTTGTACTTCTTCATTTTAGAAGTGTCTATTCATTTCACTTCCTCATTTTTTGATTGGATCTTTTATTTTTGGTGGTCTGGTTCTTTAGAATTCTTTATATAGTCTAGATATTAGTCCTCTGTCTGAGGAATAGCTGGCAAATGTTTCCTCATTCTGTAGGTTGTCTCTTTGCTCTGCCAACTGTTTCTTTTGTTGTACAGAAACTTTTCAATTTCATATAACCCTTTGGCTTATTCAGCTGATATTTCTTGTGCAATTGTTGTTCTGTTCAAGACGTATGTAACTGTATCCATGACTTCTAGTGTTTTACTTATTTTATCTTTCAGAGGTTCATTGTTTCTGTTTTAATACTTAGATGTTAGATCTAGTTTGATTTTAGTTTAGTACATGGTGAGAGATAAGGGGCCAGTTTCAGTCATCTGTATATAGATGGCTGTATATAGATTCCCAGCACCATTTGTTAAATAGTCTATCATATTTTTAATGGAAAAAAGGTAAAACAAAATTTCATAACAAAATGATGGAAGAATAGCAATTAATACATGGCAATGTTTTTATCTTTTAAGAAGTTTCTCAGGATTCAAAATATGGGGATTAAAAATTTCTCCAATGGATATTAGCACAAACCTTCCTTTTTAATGAACTAAGAGACACAAATAGTATAACAGACTTGCATTTTCTCCATTTTCCCTACTAATATTTCCCCTTTCACTCATCCTAGTTCCTTTTTTCTCCTGAAACAAATTCTTCCGATTGCACAATACCTATTTTATATTTTAGACCTTATTTACTCTTTCAGTGTCTCACAACAGGGAGACAACATGATGTTTACACATGTAAGTCTGATTTATTTCACTTATGAGTATGGTTTCCAGTTGCATTCATTTACCTATAAACATCTCAAGTTTATCCTTCTTTTTAGCTGAGTAGTACTCCATTGTATAACAATACTACATCTTGTTTATCTATTGCTTGACTGATAGGCATTTGGGTTGTTTCCAAGATTTAGCTGTTACAAATTGTGCTGCTGTCAACACGGGTGCTCATATATCATGGTGGTATGATGTTTTTAATTCTCCCAGAAAGATATTCAAAAGGGGGATAACTGGGTTGAATGGGACCTCTAACTCTAGTTTTTTGAGGAATCTTCACACTGATTTCCACAGTGATCGCACAAGTCTACACTCCCACCAACAAAGGAGAAGGGTTATTTTTCCCCACAGCCCCTCCAACATTTGTTATTGGTTGATTTCTTGATGACAGCCATTCCTTCTGTGGTGAGATGGAATCTCAGTGTTATTTTAATTTCTTGGATGTTCAATGATGTTGAACGCTTTTTCATATATTTTCTGTTTGTATTTCTTCATCTGAGAAGTGTGAATTTATCATTGATGCTCATATTCTAATTGCGTCTTTGAATCTGGGGGGTCTTACTTTTTTCTAAATGTTTATATGATCTAGATAGAAGTCCTTTGTCTGAGGGACAATTGGCTAAAATTTTTTCCCACTCTGTAGGTTATCATTTCACTCCATAGTGATGTATTTTGCTGTGCAAAAACTTTTTAATAAGATGAGATCCCAGTTGTTGATTCTTTGAATTATTTCCCATGTAGTCTGTGTTTTGTTCATGAACTCTCTACCTATGCCTATGTCTTTAAGATTTCTACCTACTTTCTCTTATAGTAGATTTAGTCTCTTTTTTAATATTTTGATGCTTGATCCATTTTGACTTTAGTGCATTGCGATAGACATGGGTCTAGTTTTAGTCTTTGGCATGTAGAGAGCCAGTTTTTCTAGCACCACTTATTTAAGAGACTGTCTTTCTTTCAGTGAACATGTTTGGTCCCTTCATTGAAGACCAAGTAGCTGCAAATGCCTGGAGATGTTTCCGTATCCTCTAATCTGTTCCATTTATCCACATAATTGTTTTTGTGCTAATATCATCTCATTTTTATCAGTGTTATGTGATAGTATAATTTGAAGTCAGGTATTGTAATGCATACTGCTTTGCTTCCTTCTATCTCATCATCATGAGAATAAAGAAACCCTTTAAAACAGTTCCATAATTTAAAAATTAATTTAACAGTACTGTAAGTTGTAATTTTTAAAATATATTTCATTTATATTAATCTGTTCACAAATATATTTGATCACTGTCTACATGGGTTGTACTTACTACAATAGAGTAATAAGATTGTTGAAGTTCTGATCTTCAAAATTTATGTGCTGATGAGGAGAGACAGTTGATAGATATACACAAAAAATACTTCCAGTGAGTAATAAATGCAGTAAAGTAGTAAAGAAGATGGTTATCTACCAAAGGATTTGGTAGTATTTGCTATGGTTTACATGGAGAATGTCCCCCAAAGACTTCATGTGCTACACAGATGTTGAGATGCACATGGAAGGACATGGATGACTGAAACCAGTGTTCAAAAGGCACCTTGCAAGATTGCTAAGAATGCAGCACCATCCCTGCAGGAAGTCAGAGGATCTAACCCTTCATGCTCAATCAGACCCGCCCAAGCATTCGGTGTGTTCTTGCATGCACACCCAAGGTCTTGTAGGATGAGGTCTCACATCCTGGAGCCCTCAACCCTCAGAAGGTGTTCCAAGGTTGAGTCCCCAAATCCAGGTCTTCAGGGCCTGCCAGGGCAACTCTGACTCCTGGAGGTGACCTTCTAGATACACTGCTTAAGAAATAATTTCCTTAATTATAACATGGGCATAATAAGACCTGGTTTCAGAGTTAGTATGTGAATTAAATGTCTGTTAGACATTTATCAATACCTTGAATGTTAAACTATGTATCTGTTTATCTTTTTTAAAACTCTTATTACTTCTCTCCATACTGTGTTTATACTATGTGCAGAATTTAATCTGTTCCTTAGGAATAAGGAAGTGGAAAAATTGTATCAGATTTTCAATACCTAGATGTATATGATAATATCTAGATTGTAGTACATGGCTCAGATTCTTTTGTTAACCCCTGTTGTAGTCAGGGTTTGCAAGGAAAACAATTTAACACAGACACATAATTTATGGAATTATTATATAATAGTCCCCTAAAAAGTCAAACACAAAAAGTACAAGAAATCTGTCCACACACTAAAGACCACAAAGAATCCAGTTGAGGGTCTGGATTCCATGGCAATATCCTGCATGAATCCAACTGAAGACCTAGAGCCCATGACAACATCTCATGCAAGTCTGTATCACAGATCTGCGCTGGAAAGGTACAGAGGTCAGCAGTGGGAGCTAGAAGGTCTGTGCCAGCAGGATGAAGGATCCATGCCAGTAGGCTGAAGAATCTGCACTAGAGCCAGGAAGTGACACTCAAAATAAGGACCAGAGCACCCCAGAAAAATACCACAGCCACCCTGAGCAACAATACAGTCCAGAGCCCTTTTGACGATGAGAACAGTTGAGTTCATATCAAGAAAGTCAACGCAACAAGCTTTTCCAAGAGATTGAACAGCACACATCTTTGTCTTCAGAACAAGGAAGCGATACTCAAAGTAAGGACCCAGAGCTCCCCCTAAGTGAATCACAGTCATTCTCAGCAACAACAAAGTCCTGAGCTCCTTTGATGATGAGATCAGCCAAGTTTGTATCAGGTAAGAAGCTCAACAAACTCCTCTGGGAAATCCAATGGCAACAGGAGAACCAACAGCACCACTTCTTTCCAGTTCTCCTTTTGTTTTGGCAACAATCCTCAGGTGGGCCATCCACATGGAGCACCAAGATGATTCTGTTCAGCTGGGTATTATAAGTTGACCACCAGTTGTCAGTTCACCACAACCCCTATGATTCTCTTAAAATTTTGTGTGTATTTTGAAGTTAAAATTGAAACATGTTTTTTGAGTGCTACATACAAGTTGGTCCAATTGACAATATAGCCATGATTCTGTCATTCAGAATGGACTGAACAGGTCAAAAGGGCCCTGGATATACAAGAATTATTTCATCCTAAATGTGATATAATTCTGTAACTGGGAGTTTGGTTATTCAGAGGCCTCCATGGTTTTAAGAATGCTTGAAAAATGTTATAAATGATTGTTATTAATTCTTTCATAACATTTGTCTTTTTAATGATATCTTTGAGTTATAGTTTATGTAACATAAAATTTACCCAAAAGTTTAAGTGTTCAATTCAATGTTTTTTTTTGTTTGTTTGTTTTTGTAGTGAATTTATGAAGTTGTAGAACACAATCCAGATTTGGAATATTTTCATCACCTAGCAGAGATTCTTTATGACCATTTATAGTCATTCCTATTCTTTCTACCCCAAACCCTGGGTGGTCACTAGTCCTTTTTCTGTTTGTATAGATTATTTTTTCTGGATTTTTTTATATATATGCAATCATATGTTATATGCTCATTTTCAGTTTAATGACAATTTTATTACTATTAAGTTCCCAAAATATGCATGAAAATTTTATATATCAAAGGTGTTTTTTCAATATGATGATGCAGTATTTATTAAAGAAATGCTTCTAAACTGTGCATTTTCCTTAGATAAGGCCCTTTAATCTTCCCTGGAACAAGAAAAATATAACCAATAAAAACATTAAGTAAAGCATAATACTCAGTTGAAGTTATGAATACTGCTCTATATTTACTAGTAACCTAAGAAGAAAACACTAATTTTTGTTTAATTAACCACTAAAACAATGCAAAACAACACAAAAGCTACATTAAAAACAAACAAGCAAGCAAGCAAGCAAACAAACATAAGAGCAAACAGTAGAGAAACACTAAGCTACCCTTACTCTTGCTATTGAAGTGCATACTCAGACACTGGGCCACACAATCAAATTTTACTGAGCTAGTCTCTGATCTCTAAAGTGAGCCAATATTAATTGAAAAGACTTATGGAGTAAATACTTAGATTCTCATTTCTTTTTGCACATTGGAAAAAGATGAATTAAAGTTTAGATCATTAATGTATCATTTAGATCTTTGACTGCTGATTTTTTCCCAGAAGTGGATTAAAATACAAATTTATAAACTTGTTGCAAGTTGAGTACATGTGTTGCCTGATCTTTCTTGCCAAATACTAATGAGGAGACATAAACCTGATACATTGCAATGGGATTTTGACAAGGGTGAAGCCAAAGTCACAAAAACAAACAAACAAAAACTACACTAAGCAGTATGTGGTGAAAGCTGTAAAACAAAGCTGAGAACTTGCCCTGGTCCTCTGAGACAGTCAGGGTGCTCTCAGATACAGCCAAGGGGAGGAACATTTGTCTGTAAGAACTGCAAAACTCTGATGCTTTCTTATAAATCATTAGTTCTAAGAAATCTTCATTTCAAAAAGAAATTATTTTTCAACTGCAATTTAAATTGTCTGGAGATGAATGATTTTTCCATTTGAAAAGTTGTGTTATCATAAATGTCTCCAAAACTAGGTACTTTGTGACACTTCTATTCTGTTAATTATTTTTAAATTGTATTCTCTTTTGTTCAGTTGCAGGTGCACACACATATTTCCACTATTCACACAATTCTGAAAGGTTTTGTTTAAGGCAGTGATTGTCTGTCCTCTTGGAGACTCAGCACTTGCATGTTGTTTTCCATATTTTATTGGGCAAAGCAGGTCTTAGACCAGCTCAGAGTCAAGAAACCAGGAGGACTGATTCAGTCCTTTCTTGATTGGAGAAACTGTCAAGACTCATTGCAAAGGAGCATGGGTGAGAGATGAAGTGAGGAACTGGGGACATTTTTGCAATTAATAGTAATTTACCAAATATTATATACATTGACTCCCCTCCAGGGGGAAACTAGAGGGGATGGAAGACTGAGAGGTGATGCAGGGGTGAAAATGATCGAAGTATGTTTTATCCATGTATGAACCTTCCAAAATTAATTCCATTAATCTTCATAACTCATAAAACATTGTGAAAAAACACAGATCAGTGAGCAAAGAACTTCAGAGTTTTGCATGTAGCTGGCTTGTTCATTTGTCAATAATCAAGTACTTGATTTCTGAACAGAAGCACTGGCTTTATTTTTCTCTCCTACTTTATAAGATATATTCATATCTGAAATGGCTGATATGAATTTTTGTTTAATATTTTTTCATCATCTGTAAGGATACAAACAATTTGGGAATATCTAATCCTACTATTAGTATCCAATAGTTTGGAAATTTTAGTGAATTAAAATGATATGAAAAAGATACAAGCTCTAAATATTGAAAAGGAGAAAAGTGAAATGGTTATATTTGTATGTAAATTGATAATTGTCTTGGTTACTTTTCCCTCATTGTTGAGACAAAATACCTTATGCTCAAAGTGAAGGAAGGAAAGGTTTATTTCTTACAGTTGCGGAGGTTTCAGTCCATACTCAGCTAGTTCTAAGGCAGAGTGGTGTGACTGAGGGGCAGTTGTTCATGGCAGCTGCAAGAGGAAAGAGCAAACAGGCTAAAGAAAAACAGGCCTCCTTCCCGACTACATTGTATACTGGTTCTACCCTTGGGCGGGCACATCACTCACACTGCCAATCGCAGCACTAGACAACAAAGCAATCAAAAAGGCTAGATTCAGCCATTTTCATGACTACTTGAGGCTTGGGAGGCCACCTAGACACAAACCATGACAAAAATGTACTTAGAAAATCTAGAATGCAGCCTGGTCTGGTGTTGCATGCCTGTAATTCCAACACTTGGGTGACTGAGACGGGAGGATCATTGTGAGTTCGACACCAGTCTGGGCTACAACGTGAGCTCAAGGCCAGCCTGAATGAAATAGCGAGACCCTGTCTCAAAAAGACAAGGGCCAGAGATTTAGCTCAGTGGCCTCAGTGCCTACCTGGCAAGCATGAAGTCATGAGTTTGATCCCTGGTGCTGCAAAAAAAAAAAAATCTA
>RJWT010018436.1:0-18869 GCA_004365215.1 Cuniculus paca
TTAGACATGTCTTTTATACTGTTTACTTATGTTCACACCACAGCACTTAGTAATAAAATGACATTTCTTTAAAATAAATATTTGCATATTCCAAACTGATATTGTACATGTAAATAATGTTTTGCAATGTTTTACTTTGAAAAGACCGAATTACCTGAAGTTTTGTTTCAAAACTGCTAAGAACCAACTGTGATATATGGAACATATTTTGAAAATCTCTGCTATATGTATTTACAAGAAGTACTGGCAAAAGACTAACAGGTTCCTGAAACTGAGTATAGTATTAAAAAAAAATACAGAAGATGCCAACTTGAAATTAAATATTTTCTTATTAATAGTCTTCTCCTTTGTTACAAACCATGGCGTAAGCATCATATTTGATGTTACCCGATATATTGTAAGTCTTTAAATATGTGAAGTGCATGAGAGACAACACAAAATAGGGTAATATTGCATCTTTCTCATCCATTTTGAATGAATCTGAGGAAGACATTATAACAGCAGAGTAAGGAGTATACTTAAAAGTCATTAACTTTTTCAATGTACTAACCTGGTATTACATGTGAAAACTGCCTTCTGACCTTTTAGATTCTATTATTTTCACATAGCTGAATAAATTAAAAACATAAATTTAATCAGTTTAAAATGCAATCCTCAGCTTCACTTAGCCTAGACTTCATTGTACTTTTATTTTTCAAAATTACTTCTGTTAACTTGAAAAACATTCCTAACAGAAACCTTTTTAGTTTTAATTTTGTTCTACTCAATTTATCAGATTTTTATTGAAAGGTAATTAATTGCAAGCTTTACATAGAGATTCAAAGGTAAGAATTGATAATAAGATCTCTATATAACACACTTTCAGTTAAATATGACACATGCAAGAGCAAAATAGGACGTTGAAAACAAAATTTTGGTAAGAAAACTGAAACATTTAACTTTTCCTAAAAAATATTAGAGGAAAGAATTATGGACTTTAGTGGGAAACGATATTTTCTGTTGAATAAATATGTCTTACTTCAGGCTTTCTTGAAGTTTATATGCTTTATAATTATGCATATTCAATTATCACTAATGTTCAGTATTGACACATACAAGTAATATGTTAGTTATTTTATTAGTTGAAAATGAATCTCATCAATTTAAAGAATTAGCTTATTGATTAAGAAATTATAAACCACATAGCCAATAAAAGTAAAGCATGGCTCCAATGAGAATCAAGTAGGGCATTAGATATTTTTGTCTCATTTCCAAAGACCTGATACAATAAAATAATTTAGAACATAGGGTTCTTACAAATTTTAATCATTTTTTCAAGACACCTTTAATATTTATTTTACTTCACAAGTTAAAACTAATCTTTTGCCCCTGGAATAATTACAATATATGAAAATTTATTAGGAATTTCAAGATATGGTACACCAATGAAAATATTAAAAGGCAATAATCTTGCTGAAAGAAGTATTTTTTCTTTTTAATTGAACATATTTAATTTTTAAAAACTTTTTATTTTTATTAACACATATATATGACATATAATAATTAGATTTGTTCTGGGGAATTGAAGTATAGTACATACCATACTTGACCATTTTTCCTCTTCCTCAGCATGGTCTTCCCTTTCCTAGTTTCCCAGATACTATACCCATCTCTGCAATCCACCTTCGTGATTTCTGCTGTCTTTCTTTTACTTTGTTCTTTAAATGTTTTCTATTTTAATTATCTCACATAACACAAAGCATGTGGTAGTACAACTTGTGGGTCTGAGTTATTTCACTTATCCTTAAGATTTCAAGATCCATTATACTATGAATGACTCAAATTTATCTTTCCTCCTGATTGATCTGTACTCTTCTATACATACCATATTTTTTTATCCATTCATGTGTTGATAGGCATGTAGGCTCCTTCCACAATTTAGCTATTGTGACTATTGTGAATGTGAAATGATGTCTTTAACTCTTTTGAGAAGATATACAGAAGATACATAGCTAAATCAAATGGTATTTCCATTTTAGTTTAGTTTTTTTTTTTCTTTTAGGGTTCTTTACACTGGCTTTCCATAGTGGATGTATGACTTTATATTCCCACCAAAAATTATAGATAAATTCATTTTCCCCAAAACTCTAAAACCTCATCAATATTTGTTATTTTCTGAGTTCTTGATGATGGTTTTTTTATTTTTTTTTTCTGGCATAAGATAGAATCATGTTGTTTTGATTTACGTTTCTCTATTGGTCAAAAAACAATGAAGTTTTATTCCATGCCTTTTTTGGCAATTCTGTACTTCTTCATTTCAGAATTATGTTCATTTCAACTGTTCATTTTTTATTGGATCTTCTTGTTTTGGGAATTTCTTTTTTTTTTGAGTTCTTTACATATTCTATATCTCAGTCCTCTGTCCAAAGATTAGCTAGCAATATTGCTGCCCATTCTATAAGTGGTTCTTGTATATTTTTCTTGTGTTTATTTTTCTTTTCTATTTGACAGAATTGTATTTGTTGATTCTTGGCATTGTTTTTCCTTCTGTAGTTGAGTTTCTGTTCACAAAGTCTTTGTCTATGCCTATGTCTTCAAGAGTTTTATGCCTGGCAAGTTAAATGTTCCTGTATGTAGATTCTTGACCAATTTTGATTGTAGTAAGGGGTGAAATATAGAGGTCTAGTTTCATTTTTCTACATGTGAAAAATGAGTTTTCTAAGCTCCCTTTATTAAAAAGGGTGTCTTTTCTTCAGCATGTATTTTGCCCCTTTTTCAAATATCAGATTTCTGAAGATGCCTGGGGTTTTATCTGAATTCTCAATTGTATTCTGGAGCAGTAGCATGACTTTATGCATCAATTTTGAAAATATTCATGAGGTTATTCCATTTGATCAGTTTACTGCTAAAATGATATCATGGGATTATATTTTTATGTTCTTACATAACAATAGTTTAAACATCTTAGAAACATTGTATTACAAATTCCAACTTGTGTGATAAATATTCACATTGTATGTTTGAAAATTTTTTCCCTACCTTTTAAAAAATTCATTGGGTGAAAATTCTTTTCTGCATTTTAAAAAATTCATTGTGGGTCATTTCTAATTATCAAGGAGGTATTTTATTTTTCATGATTATCACTCATGCCTAGCTCTCTGGAACTTGTAACAAGGTCTCACAGGACAAGTTCCTAGGTTTAGTGTTCCCCATACATGGTATAATGTTCTTTGGCTGCAGTGAAATTCTTAATTTTTGGCAAGGTATCCTAACTTTGC
Source organism: Cuniculus paca (assembly GCA_004365215.1). Taxonomy (NCBI): domain Eukaryota; kingdom Metazoa; phylum Chordata; class Mammalia; order Rodentia; family Cuniculidae; genus Cuniculus; species Cuniculus paca. Next base: position 3,258 of record RJWT010018436.1, read on the forward strand.
CTTTTGTACTGGAACCTACTAGTTCTGTAGAGATTCTACGAGTATCTCTTATCTCCTTAAAAATAATTATTTAGCAACATTCGTTCTATTTCCACTTTAAAAATACATTAAAAAGGGTGAAATAACTTGAATAAAAGATATAAAAGGTCATTGTGTCTCACATTTCTAAAATTTGAATAAAAATGCTGCCTTCTTACTGCCTGGAAGGTTTTAACTTTGTTTATAGCACCAGTCATTGGATTAGAAGAGATGGATGTAGGTATGAGGTCAGAAAAGAAAGGATAGGAACTTCAGGTACAATGTGTTTCCTAGGGAAAATGTTTGGTTACAGTTAGCAAAGAAATTTATTTGAAATAATCCATAAGACTATCAAGATAAAGCCTAACTGAGTTTCCTTGCCAAAGAAATCTCTTGCAGATATTTGCAATGATTTAATTTCCATAAGTTCTAAACCCAGACAATTGGAGAGAGGAAAAAAAATTGAATCCTCCAGAGCAAGCATTTTCCCAAGGTCCAAAATAGAGTGTCCAGGATAATGGGCAGCACTTCTCAGAGAACAAAGTCAAAGGACATACAGCAAAATAAATAAGAAAATCCCCAGCAGTAACGATGGTCTATTTGCTTGGTCTGCTGCAGGCAATAGAGTCGTAGGTGCTGAAATATTTTTTTTCAGTTTGATTGTACTGTTTTTTGTTTTTTCTATTAGAGAAAAACCCTGACAAGTAGCAAATCAAAGATCTAAATTCAGAAGTTAGTGAAGAATTGCAAAATTAACCTACAAAAAATAGAAAAATACTATAGACATGAGAAAAAAATTAATAAAACGTAGAAAAATGGTATGATAAGGATAATAAAGAAGTAAAATACTATTACTTTATGGAATAAGTTTTTGTACTTTAATTTTCATATATCGATTAGTACTAAGTAATTACAAATCTTTCAGAGTTATCAGTTTACATTTCAACCTAGTCGATTTGAAATGTTTTTTATGCTCTTTTACTTAATCTTCCAACTTTATCTCTCTCTCCCCAGCTAGCTAGCTAGATAGAAGCTATGTGTATGCTGTATATCAAATACTACTATGTAGATCATCACTATTAATTTATATTATAAATACTTGAATTTTAGATAAGTTTTATACATTTTGTCATCTATAGTCTATATGCATTCTAGATGTGTACTTAGATTTTATATAATTTAATAGTAATATTATGCACAATTATTGTTAGATAATCATAAGTTTCATATATATTATACATCTGTACTTATATAAAAAAGGAAATTGAATGACAAAGTGATTTATTGCTATACACTTTCATAAAATTTTATTCAGAGATTTATTTTTTAATTGGTCAAAACTAGTAAAATGTGAAACATGCAGTTTAATGCAAAACTTTTACTTTTAAATCAATTTTACAATAAGCAAATATGGTTCATTGCTAAAAGACACTTTTTTAGTCTTATAAGTATTCGATGTACTTTTATATTTAGTAAAGACCATACCATTTAAAAAAGGTCATAGTTTTGGTCATATCTACCTGGGTGATAGAGACAGAAAATTGTCATTTTAGAATTGCATTAAAAATTGTAATTCTTTACATATTTTTGAGAAAATATCTGTATATATTGTCTCACAATTCAAAAATGATTAAAAACCCTGAAAACTGCACTGTAGAGCAGCCAGACTCTAGGACTGTTTCACACAAAGGAGAGAGGTCATGGTGTTAATAACAGTGATCAGGGAGCTGGGGATAGAACAGTGCCACAGCACCTACTTGGCAAGCATAAGGTCCTGAGTTCAATTCCCAGCACCAAAAAAAAAAAATATATATATATATAGATATATATACATATCTATATATATATATATCATTAGTTAAGTTTTTTTTTGCATTTCTTTTTTATTTTATGACTTTACATTGTTTCCTGAAGAATTTTTGATTTTTGGATGAACTCATTTGATATCTGCATTCTTGGGATTCTTACCAATTTTTCTGAGAAAGGACTGCTGTTTTTCCAAGTTGATTTAAACTGTACTAAGTGAATGTTTCAAGAACTTTCATCCACAATTAAACATAAGGCTCTCTTTTCCTTCTTTCCAATATTTTTATTAGTATGAGCTTGCATACGTAACATTTACATTCCTGTGTGGAGTTGGTACATATCTTAATGCCTTTTTAAAATTCCTTTCCCCTGTTTCTGCCTCCCCTAACCCTCCATCTCTTAATCCCCTTCCTATTTGAGAAAGTTTTATCTCCTTACTTTGGGCACTGTCTTAATCACTTTCCTTGTCAATGAGACAAAATCTCCAAGACTGGCAACTTAAAGAAGGAGAGGTATAAGCAGTGTCAGAAATTTCAGTCCTTGTGATAGCATGGTGGAAGGGCATGATGCTGAGAAAAACTGCTCATATCATCACAGCCAGAAAGGAAAAGACTAAGAAAGCAGCCAGGAAAAAAACGATGCATCTTTCCTATGTCACCCCTCCAGAGACCTGCCCAATCTAACAGGTCCCCCCTCCGAAATTCACATTTAGTTACAACTCAAAAATCACCTTTCAAACACACAGCCTATGAGCTCATGAGACTAGGGGAACATTTAGACTATAAATCATAAGAGGCAGCATATTCAAGGATTCTTTGACTGTTTCTGATATCTTGTTAAATATACATTAAATAGTGTTTATATATCTGAGTACATTACAAAATATATGTTGCACATCAAGTAAATTAACAGTGTTTCCTTTTTTTCTGTGAAATGATTCCTTATTTTTGGAGCATGCATTTGCAAATATTAGTTCTATTTTGGACAATGATTTGAACAAATATGTACACTGAATGAATGTGTTGATTTTGAAGATGATCATCTGGGATTCACATCTTTTTCATTAAATTTTTTTCCAGCACTGAGGATTGAACCCAAGAAAATTGCATTGAAGTATATCCTCCAGCATACTTCAAATTTTCTTTTTTATTTTAATATTGAGACGCGGTCACATCAAGTCATTCATTTTCCCAAGCTGAGCTCGAACTTGTGATCATACTATCTCAGCATCCCAGAGGCCTGGGATTTTAAAGTGACTCAAACATGCTTGAGCTGATCCTCCTGACTTAATGAAGTGCATGGAATAACACTGTCTTATCCATACTATGGTTTTTGTGACCACATATCTTCAGCACCACCCTACTGACTTATATCCTAAAGTATCAGATAAAATATCAATTTATTCCACTCTTCATAACAAACTAACTTACAAGTATGATATAGTTCACAAATACTGCTTTCTCAAATATTTGATAGTTCAATGCTATTTCACATCACCATTCAATAAGTTGTATAAAATGCCTTCCATTTTTGTATCACAAGTTCTTTGGAACAGTACAACTTCCTTTATGTAAAGCAGATTCAAATATAAATGCTCTGTGAAGGAAATCCTTGAAATGTATATGATCACCAGCTGATTCTTGCGTCCAACCTGGAGAATATGGCCTAGTAATGCATTGTAAGTTTTCTTTTCTATAGTGGAAGAAGCCTACAACTGGTGAGACAATATGTGTTTCCAAAATAAGATTTTAGTTTTTCCCATTTCAATGATGCTAATGTTCAAAATGGCAAAAATGTGTAGTCAAAATCTTTTTCAACATATGTCAAGTCTGGATTTCCTTACTTTCCACTAAATCTGTCTTCTTTGAGCATATTGGTTTTTTACTTTACAGATTCCTAATATATCTTTGTCATTTCATCCCAGAATTTGAACACCTAGGCACACAGTTCTCAACAACTTTTGATTACACAATACTTTTATAGACTTAAAATCAGTAATAATTCCAAAGTAGTTTTAAACTTATAGTTATTACAATATTGGAAAATAAAACTAAGAAAATTGTTTATTTTATTTTACTTTCACTTTAAATTAACAATAGTAAACTGATACTTTGTAAAAGTATGTTTTCTGAATAAATGTGAAAAAGATTGTATTCTTGCAAGTTTTTAATTTTTCTTTTACTTTAAAGATATAAAAAAATAGAAATCATTATACAGAATTTTAAAACTGGATAATAGGGAATTAACAATGGTTAATATATTGCATATTGTTATCTTCAAAGTAATTGCTCAGATTACCAGATATAGTCATGCAAAGTTGATGACACAATAAAAGCACAAACCATTCTTTGCAATGAACTAAATGAAATTAGTAGTATAATTATCTTGGTTATCTTTTACATACATTTTTTCTTTTCTCTTCAGAATTCTTTTCTTCTTTTCTCCATTCCAGTTGCTCTTTCCTGTTGAATAGTTTAACTTTCACAATAGCTATTGTGTATTTTGGATCTTACTTACTCTTTCAGTTTCTTACATTAGGGAGACAATACAATGTTTACACATTCAAGTTTGGTTTATATCACTTATGAGTATTGTCTTTAGTTGCATCTATTTATCTATAAAAGCTTTGAGTTTATCTTTTTTATAGCTGAGTAGTACTCCATTATATAAAAATACCACATCTTTTTATCCATTCCTTGATTGATGTTCATTTGGGTTGTTTCCAAGATTTAACTATTTGTGCTGCTATAAACACGGGTACACATATATCGCTGTGGTATGATATAGGTGGATTGGGTGGGACCTCTAATCCTGTTTTTTTAGGAATCTTCACACAGATTTCCACAGTCTATTCTCCCAATAACCGTGGAGATGAGTTCCTTTTTCCCATAGTCTCTCTAGCATTTGTTATTGGTTGATTTCTTGATCTGGGCCCTTCTTTCTGGGGTGAGATGAAACCTCAGTGTTGTTTTAATTTTCATTTCTCAGAAGACCAATGATGCTGAACACTTTTTCATATATTTACATTACAAAGTTACTGTGATAAAATCAGCATGGTACTGGCCAAAAAAACCTGGAAATTAATGGAACAGATAAGAAGATGCAGACACAACTACAAACAGATTCAGTCACCTTATCTTTGACTAAAGTGTCAAAAATGTTCACTGCAAGAAAGATAGACTCTTTAAAAAACCAATGCTAGAAAAACTGGCTTTCTCATGCTGAAGGCTAAAACTAGACCCATATGTATCACCATGCACTAAACTAAAGGAAAAATGGATCAAGGATCTAAATATTAAAACAGGAACACTAAATCTACTGGAAGAGAAAGTAGGTAAAAATCTTGAAGACAGAGGTAGACAGAGAGTTCATGAACCAAAACCGTACTGCACAGAAAGTACTTCAAAGAATCCACAACTGGGATCTCGCCTTATTAAAAAGTATTTTGCACTTGAAAAGAAATCACCAACGGAGTGAAAAGAAAACTCATAGTGTGGGAAGAAGTTTTAGCCAATTGCCCCTCAGAAAAAGAATTTCTATGCAGAACATATAAAAAGTTGAAAAAAACTCTGGTCCTCAAAATTCAATGACCCTTTCCATAAATGGGTATCTGAGATGAATACACACTTCTCAGATGAAGAAATACAATTGGAAAATACTTTTTTTTTGTATTTTTGAGACAGGGTCTCACTATGCAATTCAGAGGGGCCTTGAACTGCCTTTGTATCCCAGGCTGCCTCGAACTTAAGGTGATCCTCCTGCCTCAGCCTTCTGAATGCTGAAATTACAGGCATGTTTCATTTTAATGTCTTTGTAAATACTAAATATGTTGATTTTCATATTTGTTTCAAGTTAAATCCATTGCAATATGTTGTTTTGGTTTAAATGTATGAAGAAAACCAAGCCTCACACAGATGTAAAATAAGGAAAAGGAGAAATATTTAATAGCCTTTTAAAGAGAGTGTGTTTGTGTGTACCTCTTTGCTACTCTACTAGAAAGTAACAAGATAAAGTTTCTTGCAGACTAGTTGCTATGCAGCACCTGAAGTCTATTAATTATCCTTATATACTCTTTTACCTTAAAAGTTCTTTGTCTACCCTGCAACTTTCACTTATGCATGATTGTGTAACATCATACTTTCTTCATTTAGAAAAAGGTTTCTAATTTAAAATCCATAATATCTGAGATTTTGTTACTTATAAAAACACATATTATAAGAAAAAACCAAGCAGAATGTAAAGAAGAATTAGTCATTTATTGAATTAAAACTAGTTATATTATATTTATGGATTTGGAAACACAAACATAAGGTTGCTGAAATAATATCATGAATAAAGAGAAATCCTTTTAATTGCATATCATCTTTTTAATTTCTCAGATCTCTAATATCAAATGAGGATATGATGATAATAAACTATGAAATACACACTCCTTAAATAAATATACAACTAAGAAAAACCAAACAAATTACTATTAGTAATGTTCTTATTCTTATCATTGCACTTCTGTTACTGTGCATTACATAATAAATTGATGTATTTACTACAGTACTTGACTGTGGGTATGAATGTAATAATTTAATGCTGCAAAAAATACTAAAAAGGGTATTTCCCAGGTGTGGAAGTAGGGCAGGAAACGGGCAGTAAGAGGCAGAAATGGGACAAATGATCTTTGGCTTTTTAAACCATTATGTACAGGCTCCCCTGGGAATATTGTGTCAGAGATGTATTGGGAAATACTGCTAAATGAGGCACAAGATTGTTCCAGCCCCAAGACTTACCTAATGCTGCCAAGGAACAAAATGCAGCATTGAATCCAACTGAGACTCATGGACTATAAATTCTATAAAGAACAAACTTGATAAATGCTCTGGCTATAGTTTTCAGAGTACTCTTACATGATTTTGTTTCATTTTCCTTTTTTACTGACAGCTGAATTTAGATATTACTCTGGTTAAATCTTTGTGATTTTTGTCTTACCTCTATATTTTGCTACTTTAATTTTGATAGCATCTCAATATGGTTTGTACTTATAAAAATTACTTTAAAATATATTAAATATATTTCTCTTTTTTTTTTTGTTAGTGTAGTTGGGTACCAAGGAAAAGGACCTTTTATGAACAAGGGTGAAATGCAACCATGCAATTTTTCCCTTAAATTCAAATCATTGTAAGTTGAATGTTCCCTGAACCTTGACATTGTGCTGATACAATTGCTTATGGTTTGTTATGTTATGTCATGTTTTTTTGTTTCCAGTGTTTCATATCCCTGTTCTTCTATATTGAAATAAAACCATTAAGGCTTTCTAAGCCCTTTTATAGCTTTGGAACTCAAATATATGCCACAACTATTCTTTGAAAAACCTTAATTTACCTGAAATCACAACATTAAAAAATGTGTGGCACAAATGCAATCACATTTTCTGCTACTACCTATAATCATGCACAGAGATACAATGGTTATCTGGAGAATTAGCACATTGGATAGAGAATTTTTAAAAATATTGTTTAGGATTTTGCCATCTGCATCAACAGTATACTTCTAGAAGCATTCTTAAGATGACACATTGAAAGACTGACTTACATATAATTTTCACATTTAACATTTAAATAATAAAATGCACTCCTAATTGAATATATATTTGACATAAGAAAATATATATTTGACATAAGAATATAAATTTGACGTAAGCTTTATTTAGTTATACTGCAATGTTGTATAATAAAGGATTTTAAAAATTATTTTCTGATACAAAACAATATGTTTACTATGTAGTTCAGTGATACCCTCCTAACATGATCAGGTTGAATTCAAGTGATTTATTAGTTAGCTTCATGATATTGCAATACAATATGTGAGGCAAGCATTGTATAAAGAGGAAAAAGTTTAATTTGGAGTTCAAAGACACATCAGTATTGGCATGGTTCTGGTGGGGTCAGTGAATGGTAAGATGTCATGGCAGAAGTTCAATGAATGTATCACATACCAGAGCAGATAGAGCTAACTAGAAAGACTGGAATCCAAGAGTCTCCTCGGAGGGCATGTTCACAATCACTTAATCCCACTAGCCCTACCTCTTGGAGAACCTTCCCACACTCCCAACCTGAGGACAATGCCTTTGTATATAGCTCTTTTAGGGACACTCAAGTTATATCCAAATAATAGCAAGAAATCCTCCAAATGTACTCAGATAGGATCAGCTTTATTTCAATTGTGTTTTTAGAACAAATTTTAAGAAGTGTTAGATAATTCATCAAAAATGCTGTTGATAAAAATATAAGCTATTAAAATGAGCTATCATTAAACAGAATAACTGCTTTAGTACTCAACGTCAAAAGACAATAGAGCGTCTGGATTACTGTTAATAAAGGGAACAGCAGGGTGATTAAGGAAAAATGATTTATGTACTTAAATATTTTTAATAGTAATCACAGAAACTGATTGTGCTAGTTTTTTCAAATATCCAAAGTATTTTGATTTTATGTAAATATTTCTTTTCTAGTTGCAGTTATGTAGGCCTTAACTAACTTTTATTTTGATGTGACGAACATGTCTTTATCAAATATATTCTTTTTCTCTCTTGCTGCATGATAAATATAACCAATACTTGAAAATTACAGTTGGGAAGTGTTATGGATTGAATTGTGACCATACTTTCAAATACTTACATTGAAATCTTACATACTAGTAGCACAAAATATAACTATATTTGCATAAAAGATTTTTTAAAAGATAATTAAGTCAAAGTGGACCCTAAATCAACGTGATTGGTATCCTCATTAAAGACACATGAATATATATATGCATGGAAAGATGACTATGTAAAAACACAGTTAGAAGGTGGCTATCTACAAGCCAAATGTCTCAGAAGAAATCAAGACTGATAATATTTTGACTTTGAACTTCGTCTCCAGAAATATGAGAAATTAAGTTCTATTGTTTAAACTGTGCAACTGGTGATATTTTGTTAAAGTAGGCCTGGTAAGCTAATATGGTGATGATACCTACCTGAGCCACTCTCTATGAGCTAGGCATTCTGTTCTAAAAAAACTAAAGAATTTAGCAAATTCCAGAAAATTTGTTGATAGTGTATACCATAGTTTCCTTTGACACTATAATTGAATCAGTTCTTGTAACATTGTTTCAAGCATATCACTTGAGAATTCCATCCGTTTTCTGACTTTCATTCCCCTGATAGAGTGTACTTTATGGATTATGTGCCTAGAGTAATCTGTTAATTTCTTAAAGAATTAATCCCCAACAATAAGAACCTAATTCAAATATGACTTCTGAAAGGAAAATGATCACTGATGAGAGAATCTCCCAGTTAAGATGCATCAGTTGAAGACCAGTTGAACAACTGGTTTTCTCTCTACATGTAGAAGAAAGTAAAGTACTCTTCAAAATCACCCATTTAATAAGTGTCAGGAAATTGACCAACATGAAGGCATCCAGTCATGATGCAAGTGATCTAGGTGACAAGATGTCAGAAGGTAGTGATGATTTGGAATTGCATGCAACTGGGTCCGTTCCCCTAGAAACTAGTTTAAGAAATGCATAGGAAGACTTGGCTGTCAAAGTGGCTAAGGGAGATTTTGTTAGCATCTTCTGCAGTCTTTCTTTCATGAATGTAAAAGATTACAGTAAACACTGCAATCATCATTTAGTGAATGTGTACTTCCTTGAAAGAGCAGCTAAAGGGCAGAAGTAATTAAACTCTAACAAGGTCAAAGTTTTTAGTTTGTAAGAGTTCTTGAATTTTACATAGGCTTACAACAAATATGATCTAAATTTGATTGTGGTTGTGGTTGTACAACTCCATCTATAGGATAAAATCTACTGAAGTTTTTAAAATCTACTTTAGGTTTATAAATTGAGTAATTTGCAAATTTTAGTTCAAAAAGGTGATATTTTAGAAACAAAAGGGTAATATATTCTATGATGTTATAAATCAAAATTATCTTGTTAGTAACTGTTTATCTATGAGATGTGCAGATTTACACTGTTGTCATGTTACTTAGAAAATATGATTTGATTTAATTGTTTTGTGTCATTGATTACAGGATAACTTTTTATAGTTAGCTCATCAATTATCACCTACATTTTCACAATGATATTTCCAACATTAAAGAAATTACTGAAGAACATTGTCAGATATGTATTTTGTAAAGCTGATAGCAAATGATCAATGATGCAAAACGATATAACGATGGTGTATCTTTACTTCAAATAATGCATAAAGTGTGACGTAATCAATTGCATCTAAAGCAATTAAAGCAAGTGCCAAAGGTAACAAAATTTATAATTTAAAATTAGATAGCAATATGTTTATGAAATTTATATTGTATATTAAATATTTCCTAATACTCCTCTCATATGTTTCAAGTCTAAAAACATACATTAAATATTTAATATCATCAAACATTGAAGTGTTTACAATGTACCATGTATTATGGTAGTTTATACTTAGAAATATGATTTATAGAATATCTAGTACTTACAGTGTGTCATAATCTATGTTTAAGATATAATCATAATATTTTAAGTGATATGTATTTTGCTAGTGAATTTCAGAATATTATAGATGAATTGGAGTTTGAATAAATTACCATGTTCACAGATACACTCATTTGCATTGACAAAACTTGAATGTATGACTTTTCAAATAAAGACTGAAATTTTTAAACATAGCATATACTTCTCTTATAATACATTAAATCAATTGTATTCAGTACAAAAAATCAAGTATAGCAATTGTACCAGAGAATATAAAACAAAGCTTTTTTTTACTTCTTTTTAAAGCAATACTGTAGCCAAACATGCTATTTTATGTGGGCTAAGCACAGCTGAAACACTACTGTATTCTCTGTCATGAAGTAAGTTAAACACAAATGCATTTGTTTGATTTACTTTTACTACTGTTTTTTAGAAAATTGTCTTTTTTTGTTTGTTTGTTTGTTTTGTTTTGAGACAGTGTTTCACTCTACAGTTCAGGCTGGTGTTGAACTCTCTTTGTAGTCCAGGCTGACCTCAAACTCCCATCGATCTGCCTCAGCCTGCCTCAGTCTCAGGAGTGCTGGAATTACAGGAGTGTGCCACCACGCTTAGCTTTTAGGAAATTTTCAATGAATACATGTACAAAAATTTTGCATATGTTTTGACTAAAAGTATTTTCAATAGATTTGCTTATTAGTACTATATGGATAATAACATTTTTAGTTCACAAAAGCCATGTGAAACATTAAAGAAAAATATCAAGAACATATGAAAGAAGTAAAGATTATCAATAAAAATAAAAAAAATCAAGGGATTAGGAGACAGGAAATGTGTCTTGATTGCTAGAACTGAATTTGGGAGATGTCTTTGGAATAAGACAGAATATAAGGGTGGAGTCTCAGTTAAAGGAACAGCTACATTCTTTACCTAATATTTATGAGAATGACATGGTCCTAAGTGTTTTGAGTCACAAAGAGTAAACTTACCTTCACTTTCTGGAGAACTGCTCTTTACTGATCTATATAAAACAATTTCATTGAACATATTGTTTAGAAACTATAATCAAATGCATCAGGGAAAGATCACATATGTGTGTGTGTGTGTGTGTGCACATGTGTGTTTAAGGTGAAGGACAAAGTAACAGTAAGTTATTTTTATAAATAAGTATTATGGTTAATAAATCTTTGAAAATTTGTAGATATTAGAATATTTCTCTAAAGCATTTGCTTGATATACTTCATAAGCTTTATTAGTTATTTAATTTTAAAATGAGATTATTATTATTTATTTAAAATGATATTCAAGCTATTTAGTGTATATCTCATATTTTTAAGAGATAAAAATGAGGGGCTAGGGATATAGCTTAGCAGCACAGTACCTGCCTGGAAAGAGTGAGGTTGTGAGTTCGATCCTCAGTACCAAAAAGAAATAAACAAAAAGAAATAAAAATGAATTGTAACATAAATTTAATTTTAATTTGTGAATGACAATATTTAATTTGTTGCTTTAAAAATTGTCCAAACTTATAGCATTTATAGAACTATACCATGAATTTGTTGCTGGTTTTGTTCAAAGTCTCCAGAAAATATTCTAATTGAAATTATGATTTCTAGTGTAAATTTAATATATTTGACTTGCTGTTTCTAGGTTCTTTAATCATTTCTGTTTGGTCCATGGTATCTCAGTTTGAAAGTGTAACATCTCAGTAATTCTCTCATTTTTTTCCAAAACCAGAATTGATTTTCATTTTCTGAACAAATCTGTTTTCATTCTCAAAAACAAATTTTTAAAATAATATGAGTTCTTTTTCTTTTGCATCAATAAAAATGAATAAAATATAAAAAGTATATGTTCTTTTGAAAATTCATATTTTATACAAAGTTAATAAGTCATTACTTAGTGTTAAAAATATGGGTTAAAAATCATGTATGATTTTTGAGTTCTGTTTTACATGTACCATATAAAATAGAATGTATTTGTTCTCATATGTAAATATTATTTTCCTAAATATAGATGAGTCTTAATGTATTTTAAAATAGATAACTCATATAAGAATTCATACCTTTTCTCATGTTCTTTGCAAAGCATTTATAGTAATAGATACACCTTTACCATATCACGATGCAAATATTTTTCTTGCGGCACATTCTATGGAGAAGAAACATTGTAACAGTTATAGAAAATGAAAGTAAGATCATCATTCTGGGCATAGTTCCAAAAACTTAAATAATCAAAATGATATATTTTGAAATACTTCTTCCCAAAACCACCACAGGCAAAGTGGCTGTGAATCAGTATAAAAGTATTATTACTTGTGAATTGACTTCTTGTAACTTAATAGTAATCACTCTCAAAATGCTCTTTTATATAAATGATTAACAAACTGTTGTCGTCATATCACAGCTATAGCTTTTGAAAGTCTGATATTGAGAGTTTTAGAGCATTACCAACAAAAGCATGCTCAACATTTAAATAAAACAAATAATTTTGATAGCAAAATTAGAGACTCCTTTCAAGAGTCCAGTAATTAAGAAAAAGCTTCAATGAGGAAATTGATATATTTGTAAATGGAATTGAAGACTCAGATTTAAAGGAAAATAATAAACATCTATTGAATATCTATTTAATTCACTGTCATATACTAATTGCTGTCATTTTATTTACTGCTGTAAACAATAATATATGGAATAGAAATATTGCTTTTTTGCAATTTATACAGAACAAAGATAATATTGCTGGCCTTTTAAAGAGCATTTCATAGCACATTAAGGTGTACATTAAAGTTCGTCAGTGAAAAATACATGTTCACAAGTAAATAACCCATTAGCATTCACACCACTTTAACTGTTGGATTCCAGTTTGACAGACTCCATTCATGTGATATCCATTGAGAAGCACTTGTTCCAAAAGGATGAGCATTTATTCAAGATCTCCACTTATTCCAAATTTCTGGGGTTTGCTTTTTGAGTTTTTTGTTTGTTTGAAGCCTAATACAATGAAGTAAAATTTAAATGCAACTTGAAAGACCCCATGATTTGTACCTTGCTTATCTTTCAATTTCACCGCCATAGCCATTGTACCTAAGAGCCTGTGTTTTAGATGTTCAGAAATTCCAAAGTACTCATAGTTCTCTGAATACACAATATGTGTCTTAGAATCATATGTATCTTTTTTAGATTTTCATTTTTATTAGAACATATTTGTTGTATATAATGATTACATTCAATGTGGGGGTTTGATACATGTACATATCACCTCTTAATTATTTTAATGTCAGCTTCTTCTCCTCTCCTCTTTTCCATCTATCTGTTAGTCACTTGCCCATTGGCAATAGAGTTACCTCTCTGTTTCCTATTATCTATTTGTTTTCATTTTACTCTTCAATTATTTATGCTTAGAATTTCTCATGTAAGATAAACCACGTAATATTTAAGCTTATGTGTCTGATTTACTCCACTTAAAGTTATTGTCTTAAGGTACAATCATTTCCTATAAATGACTCAAATTTGTCCTTCTTTTTAGCAGAATAGTACTCCATTATGTACAGTGCTACATTTTCTTTATCCATTCATCTGCTTTTGGATATATAAGTCAAGTCCAAGATTTAGCTATTATGAATTGTGCTACTATAAACATGGCCATGCATGCATGTGTCACTGTAATATGATGTTTTCAATGCCTTCTGGAAATACTTAAAATGGAAATAAATGCTTCAAAAAAAATTTCTATTTTCAATTTTCTGAGAAATCGTCATAGTTATTTATAGTGGCCACAAACAATTCACACAAACAATGTAACAGGATTCCTTTCCCCTGCATCCCCAGAAGCCTTCGTGGTTATTTGGTTTATTGATCATAGCCATTCTTTCTGGAGCAAAATAACATCTCAGTGTTGTTTCAATTTACATTTCTCTAATGGTCAGAGATAATGAACATTATTTTTCATGTATTTATTGAAAATGTGTACTTCTGAGAAATCTATTCATTTCTGTTGCTTTCATTTTTATTGAATCATTTATTTTGGGAGGTCCGCATTTCGAGTTTTTTTATATATTCAAAATATTAGTCATCTGTCTGAAGAGTAGCTGACAAATCTTTTTCCCATTCTCTATGTTTTCTCTTCAATCTGTTGGTTGTTTCCTTTGAAATGTCAAATGAAAGCTTTTTAACTTGATAGAATCCCACTTATATTCTTGCTTTTATTCCTTGTGCAATTGGGGTTCTCTTCAGAGTCTTCACCTTTGCCCGTGTCTTCAAGACAGGCAAATTTTACCTATATTATCTTCCAGTGTAAAGTTTAGATCTCTGAACCATTTTGACTTTTGTTAATACATAGTGAAAGATATGGATATAAATTCATATCATTTCTATTCCTTTTTCTGTTTTGCTTTAAAAAAAATATTCGGTCTTTTGCATGTATACAGCCAGTTTTTCCAGCACTGTATTAGAGAAGCTATCTTTCTTTCACCATTTGTTTCTGGCCTTTTTGTCAAATTCAGATGGCTAAGCGTGTTTGGAGAATTTTCTTCGACCTCTATTCTGTTTCACTGGTCTACATAACTGTTTTCGTGCCAGTAACATACTAATTTTTTTTAAACAAGTGTACCATTAAAATGTAACTTAAAATATTGGATTTTGACGCCTTCTGCTTTTACCTTGTTGCCCAGAATTGCCCTTGCTATTCTGGATCTGAGAGAGGTGAAGGGATGAATTTTGGATAAATTCTATAAGTCAAAGTCAATCTTGTCAGATAATCAGAGATTAATTATAATAAAGCATGACGGAAAAGTAAAGAAACCACAAATTTCACTGTTGTGCAATAAGAAATAAATATTTTATCATTGAAAAAATTACAAATTAACTCTGCCAGATTTATGTTAGTTTATATTTCTGTTGAAAACCTTTTTGAGTTGTGTGATAAGTATTTTATGCAGAACTATCCAATAAATTTCAATTTATGTACTTCAAAGTTGAAAGGTGGTCATGCTTATTCAAATATGCTATTGATGACAAATATAATTGTTTGACCTGTCAAATAGGCATTACCAAATTATCTAATATGGTGAAGAGATTTCGGTATGTATTTTTTTGTGCCAGAAACTAAGGAATCAACATAAAAATAGAAATTAGGGTAAGTATATTTGATGTATAACAAAAGAAAGGCTCAGAACTAGAATATTACACATTTCTGAATTTTATAAGGAAATAAATCTTTCTGATATTATCATTCCCTTCTCCTTAAAGAGAATTTGAGAAATCTCTGGATTGCTTTATTTAAAACAGTTTAGTATTT
>RJWT010018437.1:0-18865 GCA_004365215.1 Cuniculus paca
TTCCCCCTGAGACACTGTTCCACTGTATAGTTCAGGCTAGGCTCAAACTCAAAATCTTCCTCCCTTAACCTCCTGGGGACTGGGATTATTTTTTATCCCTCTCAGGTTTTTATAGCCTGAAAGTGAAGTTTTGAAAGGTGTTTAAAGATACAGGTAAATGAAATCAAAACGTCTTCCAATACTTTCAGAAAATAGTTACAAATTGGAAGCCTTTGCATTAAAAGATCATTAAGAGATACCAACACGTGTGGCATGAACACATGAACCACTGCACATAAATACGTAAGTTTTCAATGCATGAAGCATAAATGAGACAGGAAATTTCTTATCATGGGTAGAGAAAAAGAGAAATAATAACTGATAGAATCCAAAAACAGTCATCTAATTGCTTCAACTCCCTCCCCTTCCAAATCTAGCATCTTTTTAAAATTATTTTATTAAGTGCTATATAATAATTATGACTAGTGACAACCGAACTTTTAAAAAGTATCAGTAATAACTAAAGGAGGTATGAGGCAATTTAGCCTATATTCTGAAATTCTGCAAAGGCTTTCTCCTTGGGCCACAGGTTTCAGCCAGATCATCATTCTCCATCTAGCACTTTACAGCTTAAGTGGAAATAACATCTCACAAGAGTTAACGTTGTCGTCTGAACCTATAAAGTGCCAACACATGCCATTACACAATAAACAGGTCTTCCCAACTGTAATAAAAACAAAAAAACTAAAATTTCAAGTGACTAGAAATCCTAAATGTTTAATCCACTGAATTTCATTTTCTACTTCTCCAAAGCAATCAATTAGAAAGACTGCTAATCTTCTAAACAGTTACAAAGATTTCAGTTGCTATTGAGGAAAACTTGCAGACTTGTGGACAAAGATACAAAGACTATAAATTTATATAAGAAGTATCTCTTCTCTTTCTCTTTTCTTGTTGCAGTGCTATAGACTGAACTGAGGGTCTTGCACAGTCTACACAGGTGCTCTACTACTGAAACTGAAACTCAGCTTGGAAATATTTTACAAGGAAAATAAAAACCAGAAAATAACAAAAGGAAGTTGATGCCCAATTAAAAACAAGTATCCAATGCCAGGGTTAGAAGCAACCTCAGAAATTATTCAAGTCACTGCTCTTTTTATATAAGCACATCAAGTCATGGCAAAAGTATGCTCAATAAATCAAGAATAAACTTCAAATTTGATAAAAGCCAAATATAATTCAAACCAGTACAATAACAGTGCTAAAACATGAAAACTAATCATAATATAAGCACTTACATTAAGAAGTAACTCATCCTTTGTTTTGAGAGGAAAATTCTTGTTTTCCTTCTCAACTTGTAAATCATCTTCTCCATCTGATAGCACAGGAGGCAGTGAAACACAAGAGGAAGATGATGAGGATGAGGAAGATGATGAAGAAGAGGAGGAGCTTGAACTATCTGAATCTGTTTCACTGTAGGGAAGCAAAAAGTTAAAACTTGGTCAAATATTACAATGGTATTAAAATCATTCAATTAGGATGCATGTACTTTACCTTGTTTACTGTAGCTGGTCTAATTAAAAAGGAAGCATTTCAAAGATTACTGTAACATTGGGGAAGCAGTCTTTTGTTCACCAGTAACAGTCAAAATTCTTACCCTTACTGCACAGTCTCACATGTCTAATAAGCAAGTGACAATCAATGACTGAAAAAACTCTAGATGACACTTAATCGCCAATAGCTTCTTCCCCGTTTTCAGGCAATTTGGAAATGCCCGCATGACCAACGATGTTTATCACTCTCTTTGGCCTGTGACTTCCCACACAAATTGTAATGTGGTCCCCCACTTCAGCCCACTTAATGATTTGTTTGTTTTTGGCTTGCTTTTGGCAGTACTGGGGATGGCATCCAGGGCCTCATGCATGTTAGGCAAGTGCTCTGCCACTAAGCTACATCCCCAGTCCTCCTTTAAAAAACAAAAACAAAAACAAAAGTGACAGGGCCTATGTTGCCCCAGCTGGCTTTAAAATCCTGACCCTTCTACTTCAGCCCCCGGAGCTGGAATAAGAGGCATGAGCCCACACATCTGCCATGTGCTATATTTACGGGTACTATCCATACTCACTTTCCGTCTCTACTCTTTATATGGGTAACTTTATCCACTCCAGTGCATTCAGTCATCATCTATGTGCAGATTAATTCCTCAGTTTTCCACCCTGACACAGCTAATCTCCACTCCTAATCTCTGGCTGCATAACTAATCTGTATGAGTGACATACACAAATCTCACACTGGTGGCAAAGCTAAAGACAAAATAGAAAAAAGGTTCATTCTCCTCACTGAACTGCTTCATTTTATTGAGCTTCTATTTTATTTTATTTCACTACTTAGTTCTCAATCCAGTCCCTGTGGGTGGAACTGTGGAAACACATTAAGACAACTGCACACTCAGGTCAATAATAAATCTTCTCTTCGAATTGGTAATCAGTACAGTTCTTTATCTCCTTTCCACAGCTATTTCAGGCTTTCATTTGTTATCTGCTTTGTATAACAAATAATTGTATAACTAATACTATAATAGTTTCTCCCCAGGGTAATCACTTCATTATCCCACTGCTGTTACTTTAACCTTCTCATGGCCTTCCATCTAATCATTTTATGCTCCTGCTTTTAAAGAACTGAGTATACCAGGATATTTAAGAAGGAATTATTAATTTCACATGTGCTATGACTAACAGTACTGAATGTCTTCAAGAATGTATCCTGAAGTATTTAAAGATAAGGCGCCATGATGTCTGTAAATGACTAAAACAGTTCAGCATCAATAGTTTCAAAAAGGTAAAAACTGTTAAATCAACATTACAGCTATATTGTTTGCACTGTTCTTTCCACTGTTTATGAAGAAATACTTAAGCATACAGAAAAGCGTACAACTTTTTTCCGTAAAATACATCTTAGAGCACTTGCAGTCAGGTTCCTGGCAACCTCCAGGATCTCATCTACCACTTCTCACACAGGCTTTCTTCAGCGCACAGGCTTATATGACTTCCCAATTCCTCTTGGACTTTTTCATTATCACATGCCACTGTCTGAGCTGTCTTCTTTGCCTGGAAAAATTCTGTTCTTCTTTATAGGCTCAAATCAAATAGCAACTTCTCTGAAACGGATCCTTTCCTTTGCTCCCATAGCACTCTTTTCAAACTGTTACTACAGTCTGGTACTATACCGTGATTTCTTGAAAACCATGCTGAATTACCAAGAACCTGAAACCGGAGACACTGTACAAGCATCAAAACATTGCCTAGCTTAAAATAGGCAAAAAGTTGCATACATCCCTCTTGACTTCTCCCATCATTCAGAGTCCTAAGGCTAAATTGTTCTAATATCACACCACAGTCCAATCTCTGTCTGCAAAATCTGTCTGGAGATCATCTACCACTTACTTCACTTTCTCAGTAACATGAACACAGAAACCCAACAAGAAGATCTTAAAACTGTCAAGAAATCAAATTTTGTTTATAGTTTGCTTACTTCCCCTGCCCAGTCTATTCAGATTCTCTTCCTCTACTCAAATCCTTTATCCTTCTCACTCCTGGCTGATGATCTCCCTCAACATTTCTTAGCCCTCGCTACTATGTGTCTATCTTATTCACCTGGTCAGTAACCCTCCCCTAACACTCCAGTATTATAGACAATGTTCAGTGTGGTTTCATAACATCCCAAGTACTGGAATCTTATCCTACCACAAAAAACAAAACAAAACAAAAAAGACAACACTGCATCCTAGACTTGACGGGAAAAACTAACTCAGACGACACAGAACTCTACAAAGATATG
This sequence comes from Cuniculus paca, assembly GCA_004365215.1. Taxonomy (NCBI): domain Eukaryota; kingdom Metazoa; phylum Chordata; class Mammalia; order Rodentia; family Cuniculidae; genus Cuniculus; species Cuniculus paca. Next base: position 3,817 of record RJWT010018437.1, read on the forward strand.
CCAAACAGTACTCACAGAAATAACCTCGTAGCTTCAGTCTTTCTATATTTTAACTAAAAGTTACATCAACCTTTCAGGCTACCAAAATTAGGAAAGAAGTGAGAATCGACAGTCCCAAATTCAGATGCACAATGTGCTTCCCAGTGAAAGGCAGCGAGGGGCCGTGCAGGCAGCACGTCCACACGTGCGCCTGAGCATCAGCGGCCTCTCCGCCCTCCAGGACCCACACCCGCACCTCTGGGCTCCTAGCCCCGGATTCCCACATGCGCGCTTGCGGGGCCCGAGGACACTCGACCTGTCCGAGTCGGAGTCGGAGTCAGAGTCGGAGTCGGAGGTCTCCAGACAGCGCGGGGTCTGCGCCGGCGGGGCGGCGCCCGGGCCTGTGACGCAGTCCCCTCGGGGCGCCGCTTCAGGCTGCGGCGCGGGGCTCCCGCCCGCCTCGGCGCTCGGGGCAGGCTGAGCCTCCACGGCCTGCTCATTCTCTGGGCATCCCTCGCTCGACCGCGGCCCCGGCGTAGGTGCCGGGTCCGGAGGCGGCACCGTCGGGCTTTCGCCAAGCCCAAAGCCGGTGCCACTGAATTTCAGGGTTTCCAGCTGAGCAGCGGCGGCCTCCACCACCTCCATGGCGCCGCGCCGCAGTACGGAACTGCCTCACGTTTCTGGGCCTGCGGATGAGCTCACTGCTCTCGCCAGAGAAAATAAAAACGCTCCGCAGCGGGCGCAGCAGCCTCGGAGCCAAACCTCCCGCGTTTACAGCTAGCTACACGCGGAGAGGCCCCGAGACACGCCCCCGGCGCTGCGCGGCGGCACTTCCGGGAGAGCGTGTGACGTAACGCGGCGCGACGGCGCGACGGCGCTGCCGGTGGGAAGCGCCCCTCGGGAGGCCCTACGTCCGCCCTCCTCTCTACGTGCTTTACCAGTTCGCGTCGTGAATCTCGAAAGCAGGGCTCCTCTATAGATAAGTCTGAGCCAGGTCTACTGGTTGCGCCCGTATTCGGGATTAGAGGACAGGGGAGATGCCTGAAGCGTTCTATGTTCTGCATATCAGAATGTTGAGCCACAAAATATCTTCAAAAAGTTACTTCTAGTGCTTTCCATGAAGTTAAGTGAAATACAGTTGATGGACCTATGCACAGAAAATGCATTTACAAATCATCTAAAAATGTGTGAAAACAACAACTGTTCCGTTTGCTTTCTCTGAAACACCGTGAAGGAGAGTAATGGTGGAATGGTGTTGCTTGTTGATGTTGTGGTGACGTTATATCGTATTTGACACTGCTTCGTAGTAATAATAGTAATAATGGAGTACCACTAAAATGTATTAGCTTAACCTGGGAAACTTTTAATCTAGATTGTAAAGAGAGCAAGCAAAAAGTTCTTAGGAAGTGGAAGGCATCAGAATTTTCTGCTTTATTATTAGCCCTACAATTGGTCCCTCAAATAATAAGTTAAAACTCGTTGATATAGTTTACTGTGCATATTTTTGTCTCAAGGACTGCTCATTTTTAAAAACAAATTATTCACTGGGAAGTTGAGTCATTCACAATATTAGATCTTCATATCAATTCAAGTGTAGTGTAGTTGTCCACAAGTATCCAGAGTGGTTCCAACAGCCCACACGTATAAACTTTAAGATTGCTCAAGTACCTTAAAAGAGTGGATATAAGAATAGCATTTGAATATAACCTGCAATAATTCACGTGTATATTTTAAGTCATCTCTAGATTACTTGTAATACCTGAAACAATGTGAATGCTAGTTAATAGTTGTTGGACTGCACTGTTTAGAAAATAATGACAAGGAAAAGTTTATGTTCAAGATCAACACAATTTAAACCAATGTATTTTCAGTCAGTGGTTGGTTGAATCCATGGATGTGGAACCAATGAATGCTGATACATGTCACTTAACAGTATGATACAGCAGTGCCCAGGACTTCTGACCCTGGCCCAGGGATATTCAGGAGACAGTGCTACTTCAACACAGATTTACCATTCACCAACTTTAAAACTCTTAAAAACGTAATTTAAATTCTACTTAAGAAAGGAAATCTGGTAACTGACCCATACTGAATACAAGTATAAGAGAGGAGAAAAGAGTCCCAAAATTCAAGATGGTCTGTGAATAGAAACTCTCCTGGTCAGTCAGTCATCAGAGTCTATGACTGTCTGGTCCAAGCCAGTGTTTGAGCATCATCTGATGGCTTAAGACTCATTTTTGGCTCAAATAGAACCAAGGGAGCAGCAGCCCCTAGAAAAGGTAGATAACTAGGACCACTTGAAATCCCTACCGGAACACCGCATAAGATGTTAAAAGAGTATAATATTTTAACTGGCCCACCAAAGACAGACATGAATTTGTTAATCCAAGAAAGTAGGAGAATTTAACAAGGGAGAATAAGATCATGTAATTTTCTGCTTCAAATCTTAATTTTTTTGTTGTTATGCTTTGTCAACGTAGGGTCTTACTATGTGGTTCATGCTCATTGAGTGTTAGAATTACAGGCATGAGCCACTATGTCTTCAAACATTAACCTTTGCAATAGCACTTAGAATATAATCTAGACTCCATGCTTTAGTTTTCAGAATTCTACCTTATCTTTATCTTCCACCTTTTTTATGCCACATTCTCAGCAGTCTGGATCTCCCTTCAGTTTATTAAATTCAACTTCATTTGTGGCATTTTCACTGTCCCTTTTTCCTGCATAATAGCATAACTTTTACTAATTTTACTCATGTTTCTACTCAAATATAACATTCCAGAGAAAGTTTTCCAGACCAGCCAGTATATAGGTACCCATATCAATCACTCCCTACTTATTGTCATCATTTTCTTTTTTTTATTTTAAAGATAATAAAACCCAACAAAACAAAACGGAGTGCATCCAATGAAAACACAGCAGTGAAATTGGTACAGAACATCAAAGCAGGATAATAGGAAAACAACAATGGCTACCATAATATATCTTGTTATCTTCACAGTACTTACCCATTCCATCAGACACAGCCAAATCAGACCAACACAAAACAGAATAAAACCAATCAAAACTGAATATTGAGTAAAGCAAAAAAAATTAATAAGAATAAAACAAAACAGTGAGAACAATATTAGACTTTAAAAATAAGATAGAAAATATCCCCCATAGTTGCCACATTGCATACTGTTATCCTCCCTATAGATGCCCAGACTGCCGGCCCCAGACCTGTAAATTCAACCAAAACTGCAAGTCTTCAGCTGGTTTTTGTACCTCCATTGCTATCAACTCAGGCTGACCTACAAACCACCTGGTGGCTTAACGGGGTAAGGGGATTTGGTGATTCTCAGCCTGCATGCGGGTAGGCTCACAGGAGGTGCTGACTTTTCTCTTCCTGGGCCCCACATGGTCTGCACAACTTACCAGAAAGGCTGGCTAGTTGACCCATTATTTTCTTTTTAATAGTGCTTTTGGTCATAGGAAATTACATTTATTTATTTCTTTATTATTTCTAGTTTCCCGTGCAATTTAAGTCTCATGAATCCAGTATCTTTGTCTAATTCACAGCTCTTTTTTTAGTTACTAGAACTATAACAAATCCTACAAATATTTTTTGAATGGAACAATGAAAGAAAAAATAAGAATAAAGCTTTATCAGACCATCACAGTAAGGAAGATGCATTACAGATAATACCTAAGATGATACCTAAATTCTTCATTCAGTATAAAATTAATTCATTCAGTTAAAATTAATCTAATAGTATCTGAGAAAAGCTACTGCTGCTGATTTAACTCTTTTGTTAGATGGAGAAGATCTCTGGGTTTCAGTATAAGAATAGCTGTGCCTATACCTGGTTTTGAAATAGATCAGTCTTTTACAATTGGTACTTTTCCTAAGTGCTTGAGTGTTTCAAAATGTCCTAAATTTACCTCCAGTACTTCCAGAACCTGCATGTCTACTGCATTATTTCTAACAGCTGCTAACCTTAACCTGAAATTTTCAGCATAAGGCTAAATTTAACAAAACTCTTTAAAATAGTGACCAAGCATGGTGACTCAAACCTATAATCCCAGTACTATGTTTAGGAAGCCCAGGCAGGAGGATCACTGCAAGTTCAAGGTCACTCAGGGCTACATAGTAAGTTTAAGGCCAACCTGGATTATACAGCAAGCTCCTTTCTCAATAAATAAAATTATATTACAGACTGAGTAGTTTACAGGACCACTATTAAAATTAAGAGAGAATTTACTTTGAAATTTATCAGTTAAAAGCTAAATCACATTCCAAATTGAACATTTAAAACAAAATATATTTTAAAGTGTAAAAATAGTTTCAGAAGAAAGTTATTTAAAAAATAATTTTTCAAGTTGAGCATTCTCCATATATTTTTAAGGATTGAGAAATTTTACCTACAATAGGAAAAAATCCTTCCATCTAGTTCTTAAAGCTATTTTATAGTGCCCCCCCAACTTAAAGCTATTTTATAGTGCCCACTGTTTTATAGTGCCCCCCCAACTCAAAACACAGTGGAGGGTAAGTAGCTTTGTATATCATAGGAGTGTGTTAAAATGCAGAAAGTATAGCCTTATCACAGTACACACCTACTTCAGAATCAGCATTTCAGTTAAACTCATTATATGTTTTACACTGATACCAGTGATTAAAAAACTCAGCCTTAGTGGCTAAATGAAGAGGGAAATAATCCTAAACTAACGTAGTACATGAAAGTCAAATGAATGAATGTTATTTTGCAAAAGACTAGCTGAAGTTCTGAACCAGTGAGTTTAAACTTAACAAACTGAATGAATACCTCATTGTCTGTTGATTCCTGCACTGGGATGCCCTACAAAGACCTCATACTCCCATGTCCAAAACTGATCTTAACTTGGCATAGTGGCACACACCTGTAATCCCAGCACTCGGAAGGCTAAAACAGGAAGATCACTGTGAGTTCTAGGCCAGTCTGGGGCTACATGATGAGTTCAAGGCCAGCCTGGAATACATACTTAGACTTACTTGACTTATAAAACAAAACTGATCTCAACATGTTATGGCTGGTATCCAGTGTCCCCTAAAAACCTCAGAAGGTCATAGGTGACTGAATTTAGGGTACATGAATGTGGATTAAGGGTGTGGTCCTGGGATTAAGAGTGTGACTAGTGGAAACCCCACCCTGGGTGTGGGTCCTACTAATCAATAGGCCTGTAGCCTGAATGGAACATAAAGGGACTGGAAAAGGGCAGGAGCACTGCTGCTGCTGCTTTGCTGGTTTGCTGCCCCCCGTCTGCTTTGCCATCGACTGTTTCTCCTGTTTGATGCCTCTCTGCCATGCTGCCCTGCCTTGGAACCAACTGACTATGGACTGAAACCTCTACAAATTGTGAGCTGAAACAAACATTTCCTGCTTTAATTTGGGGTGTCAGGTATTTTGTGTCAGCAATGAGAAAGGTAACTAAGACAACATCCTTGCCCCCTACTTCTTCTTTATTCCCTAGTTTGATAATTGCATCAATATCTAACAAGTCACTTAAATATACTGATATCCAGCCTCACCAATTTGCTGAGAGTTAGTAAGTTACTTAGGTTTTTTTTTTATATTTATTCACTTGTTCAATAAATAAATATCAGGTACAAAATTTAAGTCAGGCATTGTCCTAGATGTTGACAATAAAAGAATAAACAAAGAGTCTTTGAGCTCATATTATCATCAGATAGGGTCCCAAGAAATTCTCCAAAATGGAGATGGAGACCTTAACTTGTCTGGCTGAGTAGGCTCTTGACTTATATCCTAGAGAAGAATGTCAGAATGTGTCAGGTGTAAGGCACATGCAGATTTATAAGTAAATCTAGAAAGGGAAGAAGGATAAGAAAAGGACTAACTTGAGCAACTGGAGGGTACTCATTCTGACGCAGGGGTTCAAACTGGCCCATTCACAAACAGCAAAATGCCAACTTATATAGATTAGCTGAGGCAGGCCAGGTATGGTTAGTCAACATCTCAACTTTGGCCGTGGATTGGTAGTTCCGGAGAAATTCTTATGGTTTGAGGGACAATTCAGTGCCCATAAGATGATCGTTCTTGTTCAGGAGGGGAGCTGTCATGGTTTCCATCGGGAGTAACTTTCTGCTTGGGGACAGGCAATTTAATCATAGGGTGGTCTGCAAGGGTCTGTTTCTCCTGGAATCCATGGTGATTTTGGATTTGGAGACTTTTGGGGAGAGTGGAACTGGACAATTGTGAAACCTGGCAATTTCAAACCCTTAAAATAACTTCAGTTATTCTTACCTTGTGGTTCTCAATTTTGAAGCAGGATGAGATAACCAAGATAAATTTAGGGATATAAATCCTTATTTTGCCAACTTTACCTAAATGATTAACATTCCTAGTGCAGAGTTGTGCAGTTTTAAAGAAATAAAATATTGGGAACAAAATATTGAGTTTCATTATCTTTCTACATGTGTCTATTTCTTTTATCCCAACTCAGTGAAACTTGTTGAAACCAGTGGTATTTCTAGAAGAAATGCTACTCCATATACACTTTGCTTTTGACTTCCAAAGTTTTTTGAATTCAGAAAATTCTGTAGATGATGCACTGATTGATCTTGATTTATTTTGGTGTTTAAAAGGACCCAGACACGTGTTCAGTTGAGTTAGAAGCTTGTAATATCCTTGCTAAATAGAAATAAGGAGATTTTCTAATACTTGCCACATAATGAGTAGAAGCAAGTTATAGGACTGTTTTCAGAATTTCTGTTCTTCCTTTCATGCACTGTGGCAACAAGGATGAGTCAAGGTCTGATTTTAGTCATTGCAGACTATTATAATGGGGAAAAGAAAGGCATAAGTCCTGTTTCTAAAACATTTTAATGGACATGTTTGCGAATGTGAACAAAAAGAGCAGAAAAAAATATAAGTGCCAAGAGTGAGTCTGTTGTTAGAGTGAATATCTGTATTACTCTCTTCATGTTTCCACATAGGAAAGAATGTTTCCACCCATTACTCTGGAATGAAGGGTATGAAAGTAATACCTGTAGCTTCCTAGACTCCTCTCACATTCAGCTGGTAAGAAGTGACTTACCTGATTGTTGAAGCTGGAAAAAGAATTTAACATATTTGGCCCAGTACCTTTTGGGTACTCCTTAAATTCTCTCTACTGGCAGAGAGGGTGCATTCTGAGATATGCTGCATTGTGCAATAATAAAGGAAAATACCTAACCAACATTTTTCTGTGCGAGGCACTGTTATAAGTGAAAGGTTTCTGTACTAGTATAAATTACTGGACATTATGGTAGTGGTCTAACCTGACCACCACCTCCTCCTTCCCCTTCAGCCCTGATTACAACTTCCTCTTTCCTTTCCTGTGCATGCAAAGAGAATTCCAATTAGTTCCTCACATGTCATCAATGCTCGCCCCAAGTGCCACTTCCAGTCAGAGGTCACATAACCCTCGGCCTCCTCTGTATCAGGCAGAGGAGAATGCCTAACCCCATGTGTGCTCCTCTCCACGTCCTCAATAAAGGCCTCTTTTTCTTTTTTCTGCTTCTCTATTGCATCAGAAATCCTAACACTAAGCACTATACAAATCTACCTACTTCTTTCCACAGAACTTTAGATGTAATTATTACCTCCATTTTACAAGAAGGAAAATGAGGCTCAAAGAGGTTTGAGTTTCCCCAAGTTATACAGCTGGTAATTGTTTTACATATTCCTCCAGAGGACATAAGTTTCTACCTGACACAGTAATTGAATATGCAAGCCTGTCTAATCTCAAAAATCCATTTCACTTCAGATCTAAAATTAGATTATCAATCAACTTTATCAGTAATTATAGTGGCCTTTTTTTTCCCCATCCAGCTGTCTCTTAAATCTTATTCCATACAACTCTGTACTCAGAGGGAGAATAAAAGAATACTATTTACTGGGCATCCCACAAACTCATCATGTAAGAGCAGAGGAGTTAAGGAAGAACAAAATATTTATCAAATGGGTTTTCAGTGTTGAATACCAATACCCACCCCTTCAAAAACAAGTGACTCATATAAATATCACATCTTCCGAAGATGATATTTTAAACCAGTACTGTCCCATTGAAACTTCCACAATCCTGGTGCATTCTGTGTCTGTGCTGCTACAAAGCCTCACTGAAAATCGTACTTCTCCAAGAGCAGAAGGTAACTGAAACAAAGGTACAAACTGCTGTAAATAACCCCTACTGGAAATATAGTGTTAATGACCTAATGGCTTGGTGGCTGAAAATCCCCACTTTGTATATTAACCTTGTTTTTCTTCACTTTTTATTATGCCTACTTTGGACATCACCTCATATGTTCTAACTCAAGCCAGTCCTGACGCTTGGCTTTGGTGTTTTGTTGAGTGTGGGGCCAAAAGCAAACCAAGGGCCGACCTGCTGCTTCATTCACTCTCCAAGCCAGGCACATAGGTGGCTACTGTGTGGGAAAAGGAGAGTGCCTACACCTTCTTAGCAAGTCAGTCTGCCTTAGTCTCAGGGCTCCAAGTTAAAAAGGATCTCGGAGACATGTTGAACTGCCAGACCCAAACCATACTCTGTACCTGTTTTTGTTTAACTTTTTTTTTTTTCACAACCTTCTAGTAAATTTTTTTTTTCAGCACTGGGGATTGAACTCATGACCTCGAGCTTGCCCGGAAAGTGCTTAGGCCACTGAGCTATATCCCCAGCCCTAGTAAATTTTTTTTCAATTCCATATTGCCAGATTTTGTATTCATGGTTACTATCTATTTGTCTTTTTGGCCCTATTTAATGCTTTTTCACCCCAGATACACATCTCAAAATGACCTTGATTCATGTTGTTTCAGAATCTCTACTTAATGTCAAACATCCTCTCTCCCAGGGGTGCATTGCTGTGAGCAGGACCGCCACCCACTCAACTCACCTCTGGTGAACCCAGAGGTGAGTGAATTAGGAATACTAGCAGGCAGAGAGGTATAAGAGAAGATGACATCAAAACATCAAAGTTTTTATTGGAACTGCTGTAACGTCAGGTGGAGGCAAAGGTAATATATTCAACATATTTCTTAAAATTGGTTTCTATTTTCAGTTCTGCCTAAAGACAAGACTAGTTTTTCCCCTCTTTAAACTGTAGTTTACAAGCCAGTTTTGTGTATTTCTTTCTATCTCTTGCCTATAATTCAATCTTGGAGTTACTAAAATTGATTCTACTTTTCCAAGAAAAATACTTTCTTTTCAATAAAGTAATATGAAAGTTAAACAGAGGTCAGTCAGTCACTCAATGGTTTTATGAAATGGCCAACTAGAATGTAACAGCTGTCATCATTTTCAATATTGGAAAGCAGCTTTAAACACAGATGTTTTTATATCAGAGAAAATTATTTTCACACTGCTTTGCTGAGATTTGCAGATGATTGATGGAAAATTCTTTTAAGAAATACTTTATTTTCTTCCATTTTCTAAAATCAAAATATGTTAAGGTCATACTGCATTTAGTATTCTGAATTAGCTACTGATGGGAATCAGTACATTTTTACTGCTTGTATCATTGGCAGGGTACTTAAATGATGGAGTGAGGAAAAGGTAATTTGGTCTAACTGGCCCTGACTCTATTTTAAAGACAGTCTGGTGCTTTGATGAAATTAGGAAAGGACATTTTCTATTTTTCAAGGATCACATAACTCACTTTGCAGGGTGTCCAAATCATGTCTTCATTCAAAAGTACTGTCCCTACTACATCGGCCCTTTTTTTTTTTTAACCTTTGATCCAAGTCGTGCCAATTTAAAGAATACTCATTTATTTATGGCAAGCAGCATAATTCAGTTACACAGTCAGTTTCTTCATGAGGTGGTGAGCTTAAAACCTTACTGGATATTTATTAGCAGAGGCTAAAAGAATACTGAGGAAAACTTTATACTGGCCTGGAAGGTAGATGTTTAATTTGTGGAGTACTGATCTCCACTTGAATTGCTATTGAATATATTGTATTGCTTTGAAAACGTTGTCTTAAAACTGTGTGATAGAGTACATTAAAAGTGAGGCACTAAATTGAGTCATATCTAAATTAGTCCTGATGGTTTGTCTTTTTTTATTTTAAAGAGAACAAAACAAAACAAAACCCAACAGAACAGAGCAGAGTTAAACACAACAAAGCATATCAGAACAGAACACTGCTAGCAACACAGGTCTTCAAAACAATGACAGGAACTCAACAATGACTACCCTAGTGTCTCTTGTTTTCTTTGAAATGGTTGCTCATACATTCACACACAATAAACTCAAACAAAACGAGATAATATAAAACCAGATAGAGCAAAAGAGTGAAAGCATTACAGGCCTTCGAATCAGACAATAAGAAATCAACAATGACTACCTTAATGTCCTTTGTTTTCTTCAAAAAAGCTGTTCATATCTTCTCACATATTGTAATCAAATAGTAGAAAACAGACTTAAGCCAATCAAATCAAAGAATAAAAGCATATTGGACTTCAGAACCTGAAGATACGAAATCAGCTATGGCTACCATAATGTCTCATTTTCTTCAATGTAGCTGTTCGTATCTTGATACTTAATAAAGTCTGCTCTTGTAAACTCTTTAGGAGTAGTTCTAAGCATGTATAAGCGTATACTTGTACATCTATCCGATGGTTTGTCTTTTCAGACTGATTTTTCTTTCCTTTTAGTGCACCTGATAATTTTTTTAAATTAAAAGTTAGACATGATGTGTTAGATGATATGACTAATACATAAGTTTTCAGTGTGAAATTTCATGGTAGTCTGGCTAAGAATTTGTTTTTAATGTTTCTGTAGCTGTGACTGTCAGACTTCACATTCCTTCAGTGTCCTTTTTTCCATCTTTCCTGTTGGCTTTGGGTTTTCCTTGGAGAGAAAGTCCATACTTTGCAGTTCCTTCAACAGCTCCTTCTCACAACCCACCATTACTATAAGGAAGATTTTTTTGGTGTGTGACAGGTATGGGATAACCATTCTTTGATTTTGTGAATTAATATCAAACTTTTAGTGGACATGTGTTTTGGGGCTGTTACCTTTCCAACTCTTCCTTACCCCCCACCCCATGTGAGACAGAAAGATGAGAAGGGAATAAAGTGAAACACCTTGTTCCTGGTTGGTGTAAGTCACTTCTAAAAGTTCTTTTCTCTGCAGAGCAGTTCTTTTTTATACAGAGGGCTCTGGATATTTTCCCCAATTGTTACTGAACCCCTCTCTCTGCCAACGTTACAGGAGGTCTTTTGCAACCCTTCATCATGAGAACCGGTTCTGAAAAATATCTCAACCATTTTAATAACTTTTCATATTGTTTCTGTCCCATGACCTCTCTCCTCTCTTTCTAGGACTCCAACTTCACACGAGACAGACCAGTCATGCATATTTCTTGTGCTTTTTATATATTTTCTATCATTTTTGTTTCTCATACTTCAGTCTAGGCACTTCTTTCCGACCAAGTTTCAATTCACTTATTCTCTTTTCAGCTGTACTTACCTTAGTGTTAAACCTGTCCACTGACTTTTTTAAACTTGGTTACTGTATTTTTTCATTACAGATTTTCTCTTTGACTCTTTATAAATTATGGTACTCGGGTAAAATGGCCACACTGTCCTTGAATGTCTTGGACATATTAATCATAGTTTCAACTTCACATCTAGTAATTACATTATCTGGCTCTTCTGATTATTTCCTCCCAGTATTTGTTTAAGTATTGTCTGCTGGTATGTCTGGTGACTATTTAACATCAGAAGTCATATATGGAAAAATAGAGATAACTTGAGTTTGAATCTCAAGAGTATATTATTTTCCCTCAGGGAATTATAATTTTGCTTCTTTTAACAAAGTTCTAAGACTATCAATCTAATCAGCAATTGTGATGATTCTAATTTAAGACATCCCCCTCCTCTTTTGAGGTACTGGATATTGAATCCAGCAGGTATGAAACGATCTCCCCAACCTTTTTTATTTTTTAAAATTTAAGACAGCATCTTGCTAAATTGCCCAGGTTGACCTCACACTTGCTATGCTCCTGCCTCAGCCTTCCTTGTAATTGGGATTACAGTCACATTCTATCACACCCAGCTTATTTGATCCTTATTTCTGATTCACCCTGGACTCCTAGAGTGGGGCGCTTCAGGTTCCAGCATAAACCTTGTAGTGTTTATTCCAGCGTTTTGGCCTCAGGATTTAGTCACTAAATCTTTGCAGCCTCAGTAGTCGCTTTGAAGTTTGCAGGTCCTGGGTTTACCCCTCAGAACTTCCATTTTCTCTGGGACCTGAGTCTTACAAATCTATCATTTGTCAGCTTTCTCATTCCTTCAAATAAATGTGATTTTATTTTAGTCCAGAACTTCTAGTTCTGAGTTAGGATTAGAATTACTGAAAATACTTTTTTCTTCAGTAGGGCCATAGGGAATAACATTAGTAGTGTCTTTATCTTAGGGATCAGAAATTTTGCTCCCATAGTAGATTATCATATAAAGTCTGGCCCAGAAATAGATATAAATGCTTGTTTTGGGGGATATAATAGTAGAGATCTAAGTCAGCTAGTTTTATTATATGTTCTTTAAATTTTCACCAGAAATCTCTAGTGGTTTTCATATGCACAGTCTTTCTTTCTTTCTCACTTTCTCTTTCTGTCTGTCTGTCTGTCTGTCTTGTAATTTTTATTGCAAGTACTACTTTTGGCTAGTACAACAAAGTGTTATGGCATGGAACAACTGGAAAGTAGCCTGTAAAGTTAAATATAACTCTCTGAGAATTGTGACTAAGCTAGCATTATAGGCGATGGTTTACTCTTTAAGATTCTACTAGTTTGTTGGATTTCCTGATTCCACAAACCCCATTAACAAACTTATTGATTTTCACGTATTTTAGAGGTCATCTAAAGGGGAAAATGAGCAAATTTTTCAAAGTTGCTTTAAAAAGATCACAAACTCCTAAAAAGCATGTCTCTGTAATTTACCTAATTCCTGTTATGCTCTCTCTGTGTAAATGCTCCATGAGTATATGATGTATACACGCATGATAGATGAATGAAAATGAAAGGCATTCTCCAGACTTTCCTCTCAAAATATGAAATTTCAAACTGAGCACAGTTCCCTTCCATCTGTGTTCTTGCAGACATCAAGTGGGGGCAAAGGAATCACTTCTGAAGTTTGTGGAAATGTTTAATTGGATGAAAGTATTAAAAAGAACAGAATGCCCCTCATACAGTAACTCAGGTTAAAAAATGAATTAGATTGCTGGTGGTTCAAGCAATTATTTGCCTTGAAGGTTTAAAATAATATTCAATGGCTTGTGTATCTTAAGTCTGTGCAAAATTAAGTTTATAACACTTTCAGTGTAATTAATATTTTCTACAAAATATGATATTGCAGTCAATATTTTTCAACAGTGCATGTTTGAAATAATGCAAAGATGCACTAACAGGTCAGACTAAATTAGAAAAAATAGAAATTTGAGGAGCTCTTAATGATTTCTAGCACCCTAGCTACTCACTGATCAACATATTATTTTTATACAATTTTTTATTTATTATATTCTATCTACTCTTGAAACTTACATAAAATGATGAAAATAATAATGATGAGAGAGCGTTGCATATCTTTGATTCTTGGATAGGTGATACTTAGGATAGCTATTTCTGTTTTGTTAAATTTAACGGTGTTTATTTTAAAAGCAATTTTTAAAAATTCTTCTCAACATCAGTACCCTGAACTGTTAAATATACCTACTAACCATATAAAAATATAATAAATACTACATTTTGGTGGTTATATCTCCAAAAATATCCTCCAGTTAGATGTTTTCTGAACATACAACATTTAATGCAAAAAGGTAGTTTTAATTGAACAATATTATTAAAAACACTGTATTTGGAATTGTTGAGGGTTTGTGTGTGTGTGTGTGTGTGTGTGTGTGTGTGTGTGTGTGTCTGTGTCCTCTCAGATCCAGCTATTAAATTTAGTTTTAAAATTATTTTTGACATTAGGATATAGACTACAAGATTCATATACTGATTAGTTTTACAACTGCCGTACCTGATTTTCTTTTCACTCACCAAAGTCTTTGCTTTTCATTCTGAGAATATCTTTACCTTTTATTGTACATATAATTATTCATTTTGGTGTTAATAATTATGCTCATGTATTTTAGGTCCTTATGTTTACAATGATGATTATTATAGCTTTCTTCTTAAATTCACAAAATTAAATATCAATTAATGTTGCATTAATAGATGTTATTCCTAAGAAAATCTATTTATTGCATTTACAAATTGATACTTGGAATATATTTAAAACACTAACGCATCCTTCAAAGCAATTATATTAGAGTCACATACATAAAAGTTTGAAGAATTTTGCTAATTTGTATCTAAAAATCACACTAATAAATATTTAATTTGATCTGGCTAGTTCCATTGAAATAATCCATAGATATTTCTACCAATAGAGCTTGATAGGAGAAATAGAACAAATTTTCCATCACACATTCAACACAAAGAATAAATTACTACTATTTTTATTTGCAGTTTTTAAGTTTGACAATTAATTTGCTGTCACTTTAAGAAAAATCCCAAACATGCTTGATTAAAATTTGCTGGTCATATTTAGAGAGACATGGTTACAAAAGCCAAATTAACAAAAATCTATAGTGTATCTTGTGTGCATTCATGTGATGTCATTAGCTAATTTAAGCTTATTCAATCTGAAGTTTTAAATACAGAAACACAATTGGGTGGTAGGCAGAACATTAACTTTCTGAAGTAGAATCGCAGTTACACCTTGTACTCCCACTCTATGACCAAAATTGCTTCAAGTAGCCAGAAGGAGGAAGTTGCTAGAGCTGGAAAAGCTATTGCTAACACTGGAGGGAGGAAAGACATATGTGTTTTGTGAGTAGTTGGAATGGGGAGTGGGAATGGGGAGGCGGACTACTTATGGACTTCAGCGGGAGTGCTGTAGTATTCCAGAAAATTTTGATTTAAGGCACCAGGGTTTCCACCCTGATCAGAGCCTGTCACACTTCAGCATGACCAGGAAACAGTCCAACTTTCACAAAGCAACAGTTCAGATA
>RJWT010018438.1:0-18814 GCA_004365215.1 Cuniculus paca
CAGAAAGCCCTGGGCTCAAGCCCCAGTACTGGAGGAGGAGCTGTGTTTTGAGGAATAACGGATAATTGCAGCAGTAATTGGAGGCATGGGGTGTAGGGATGTTGTTTTTTAGATGGGAGATATAATTTATAGCACTAAGTAAGTGGAGAATACTTTTTTGAATTTGTGATCTCCGCGGTTCTTTTATGTGCTGAATATGAGCTGAGAGCTGATAGCAAAGAATATTGAGGCAAACATGTTGGGTAAAGAAATAGGATAAGGGGCTGGGGATTTAGCTCAGCGGCGTAAGCGCCTGTCTGGCAAGCACAAGGTCGTGAGTTTGATCCCTGGTACCAAAAAAAAAAAAAAAAAAACAGTAAAGAAATAGGATAGTCTTGGCTAAAATCGCAAAGATGTGAGTTCCAAATTTATCTTTCTGTCTTCAAAAAGTATTTCCAGTTAAGCTAATCATTAAGTTATGATACGTGTGGCATTGGTGTGGTATCCATTTTAAGTAGATACCACACCAAAAATTAATCTACTGTTGTTAGTAAATCATCACATATCTTGAATTCTACATATACTATGTGCCAGTTGGGATATAATTCTGTGTTTCTTCCTAAGTTTTGAACTTGCAGTAGACTTCAGGAATCAAGTATCAAAACACTAACTTTTTAATGGTAAAGTTACATTGAAGAACTTGACTCAGAACTGGAGCCAGAAATAGAAATTGTATCTCTTTACTCCCTAGTCCCCTGATTTAAAGTTAATCTATCAGACAGGATTCTGCCAAAGTACAAGGAAGCTCCATCCCAGTGAGGCAGAGTGGTCAGGAGGTTTGGCTACCAATGAAAAAAAGATTTTTAAAACATTATTCCTCTAGGTCCAACTCTCAGAATGTTGTTATCAATACTAGTTTTGTATCCTTTGTGAAGACTGAATAGTAGAGAAAAAGTCAAAAGCTTCTTTCAGAGCATTTCCCCCAAGAGTGGTGAAGTTTTTGTGGGAGCTCTGTTATGAGAGAGGCAGAAACTGTTGATTGGGTCAAAAAAATCTACTGTTTGCACTAGGTTTGAATTTATGCCTTTCTTTTAAAGAACTTATAATAATTAGACATACTAAGGATTAGACTTAATATAATATAATGGAAAGGCAGGAGAAAACAATTTTGGTCGAAGGATCCAAAAAGAGTAGGCTTCAAAGTCAAAGCAGGTACGGCGAATTCTGTCAGGGCAGATTAGTGAGTATTTTAAGTTTTGTTAGGTTAGAGGCTTAGTCAGGTGGGCAGGCCTGGGCTCATTTAGCCATCCAGTGCTAGACACACTATAAAGAGGCACAGTGCAATATGATTTTGGCAGTTAATATTCTCCCTGGACAGTTCACTCCCCAAGGGCCATCTGGTCTCTGCTGCAGCTACTCTTCTCTACTGTTGCAGTGCAAAAGCAGTCTCTCAATGAATGAGTATGACTTTCTTCCAGTAAAATATATTTTCACAAATAGATGGATTTGGCTCACAGGCCATTGTTCGCTGATCTCACAGTTAAAGGATGTAACAGATAGGTAGGGTGTAGGGAACAGAGGAAGAGTATATACAAGGACATTCAAGTGGAAATAATGATATATTCTGAAAATATTCAGCACTGTTTCACCATTGGAGTATAGAGTGAGAGTAGGAATTAGAACTGGAAGTATAAATGATTGTTTCATAATTTTTTCCTTCTAGAAATCATTTATAGGAAAAAATTATTAACCTTTGATGTTTTCATAGATAATGAGCACGAATAGATAAGTTAGGTTATTTTGATTTGGAACATCTGTTGTTGGTTCAGGTTTGACAGTTTTTTGTTTGCAGTACTTTAGGAAGCTCAAGTTGAAACAGCCCTTTTCAGTCAAAACTGGAAAATGAGCAGTCATCACTTCAATATTTTAATTAAGACATTGGATTACCAGAGTTCTCTCAGATGGTACCTTTCTTTTCTTCCTAGACTTTCAACAACTTGAGAAATAGGAAAATAAAACCAAGAGAAAGATTGAAGCTGAAATGCCAGGTTAGAGAGGAATAGTTACATGGGCTGGTGCAGGCAGACTTAGCTATCCAGTCCTAGGCACCGTACAGAAGCACAGCTCAATGTGATCTCTCTGAAGTTTTGTTTTCCCTGAATAGCTGTCTCCCAAGGGTGAGAGGAACAGAACTGAGTTAGCTCTGTCTGCTCAGTTACTCATTCCAAAATCACCAGATAAGTTATTTTAGTTGTCTAGGGGTGAAGAGAGACAGATTTTGGTAGAGGAGCAGCATACTTCCTCATTAAAAACCAGGCACTAGGGAGACTGATGTCTGTGGATAAGTGTTCCAGAACCAAATGTACTGAAAATATATCAAAATGCATATTCTGGATTTTTAAAAAATACTAGTGTTGGAACAATTGTATTTTTAAAATTCAATAAAAAATCATTAGATCTTAAAAATTAATTAGGTTTTTCACAGGCCTATATAGGATACTTATAAAATGCATGTTTAGCTAAAAGATACAGGTCTTCCTTTTGTGTAATAGTTTTCAGTAGACTTTAAAATTTAGAAGGAATTAAGATAAAATAATAAAACAGTATTTAAGGTACATTTGCCCCTCTATCTTTTCATGGATTTTATATTTTTAGATTCAACCAACTTTAGAGTGAAAAGTTTGGGGGAAAATTGTTATCTGTACTGAACATGTATGAGCTTTTTTTGGTCATTATTGCCTAAATAATACACTATAACTACTTGCATAGCATTTATGATGTATCAGGTATTATTAGTACTCTAGAAATGATTTGATACAGGAGGATATGCACAAGCTATGTGCAAATGCTATGCCATTTTATATAGGAACTTGGGCATCTGCAGGTATTAATATCTGTAGTGGGCCTGAAAGCAATCCCTCACTGATACTGAGGGATGTCTATATTTTGGGTTATCATTTTAATTAACTCTGATTATAGGTGCTTAACACAGTTTATTTACTGGCATTTATTTTTTCAAAATGTCATTTGTTCTTCCATGCTTCTTTCTTTTCCCTTTCTGAATAATTGAGTACTAAAACTTATCAAGTGGGAACAAATAGGGTCAGTGTCCACACTGGGTGGAGTGTCTTGGAGGCAGAGCCATGTCGTATAATGAGTAGGGTGTCAGATCCTGATGGAGTGAGAAGGATATCCACTTGGGTTTTTGTAATTGTGAGAGTGAGGAACATATTTGCATAGGAGGATATGCTGTTGCAGGGTGTTAGAGCCTAAGCAGGATGAGTTTAGTATCCGTTAAGGAGTGTGCTTTGGTATGGAGGAGGGTCTGCTGATCCCAGAACCAGATTGGAATAAGTTAAGAGGATGAGGAGAGCACATGGCTGTCAAGGCCCTCACAGGTAGCGGGGAATAGGAGGGCATCTGTGTATCATTACAGCCTGACGTGGGTGTGTTGAGACCCAGGTGGGTTAAGGAAGACACCATCCATGGAGATCTTTCAGTGCAGTGTGTCAGTGGTGACACACAGATAGCAATGGCATAATGTGCCTTTGTTAAGTACATTGTTCGGAGCCCGAGGGTGGGGTAGGATTCTCAGTAGGGGATCAGTACAACACAGGATATCAAAGTCTGAGCAGGTTAGGAGAATAGTCTTGGAGGAGGAGTATTAAGTACATGGAATTGGAGTCTTTTAACAGGATGAGAATATACATATGGCACAGGGGTAATGCTGTTAGTACCAGGAGGGATGGCAAGTGTGTCTGTGCAGGAAATGGGAGACAGCCACAATGAGGGTTGATTACATACAGGGAGACTAATCAAAGAAATGTTAAGGATTATGGGAGCCAGGTTCCTTCTTGTCTGAGATGAGAGTTGCAAATACGGAAGTAGAAAAAACTGGAATGCTGTCCTTAGTGTTGAGTTGGAAATGAGGTATTGGTGTGATGTCGTGTGTTCATTGTGTGTTTGTGTGTGTGCTTGTGTTACTCAGTGAGGTCTAGAGCAGTGATACACTAATAGCAGTGAGCATAATGTGTCACTGTTAATTTTTTTATTTTTTTAATGGTGGTTTTTATAAGAGAGCACCTTTGTAAGGAAATAATTTAAAGGATTGAAGAGTGATGGAATGTCATATAGGTTTATTCTTAAATGATTGGGAAAATAAGTTTTTACGTAAAACATTTTCTGTGTGATTGTTATAAATTAAAAAACAAATACGGTACTTAAAAGAAATGTCATTAGTCTACTCATTACATTCTCATTAATTAATCACTTCCAGGTCTAAAAATGATATAGTAACATACAGTTTTACAGATTTTGTAGCATTAAGAATTCCCTTTGAAATAATAATAGCTGTTATTTATTCAATATTTAACTTGTGTTAAGCACTGTGTTAAATGCTTTTGTGTATTTTCATATTAAATTGTCACAAATGAACTAGTGTGATTTTTGTCTTCATTTTACAGATCAGAAAACCAAGACCTATAAATTTGGCTGACCCAATATTTTCTAGTAAATATGAAGGTAGAATTTACATCGTTACAAAAATCTCCACTGGTTCCCCATTTTCCAGAACTTTAGACAAAGTATAAATTTCATACAGCTTTGAAAGCCCAGCCTAACTTGCCCCCACTGCACTGCCTTAGCCTTTTTGTTTTCGTATTCTGAGCACCATGATCAGACAACTGATACCTAACTAACATTTATTGATTATAGTTAACATTTTTATTAGTGTTTATGCCAGGTGTGGACTTTACACATAGTGGATCCTTTAATCCTCACAGGAAGTTTGCGTATCAGTATTGTTTTTAGCATTTTACAGTCACTGTGAAACTTTCTCAAATCCTTGAGTGTTGTGCCTCTAGGCCTTTGGAGATTTGTTTCCTTGTTCTTGATTATAGTAGCTTCTATTCCTTTGCTGCCTTTTTGAAGTTTTAACACACACATATATAATATATATTCACATAGAGAGAAAAGTATGTGGCCATAAAGTTATATACTCAGTGAACAGAGTGAATATACTCTCATAACCACTACCAGAGAAAGAATTAGAAACCACCAGAAGTTCCTTGATAGTCCCTTTCAAACACCGATTTCTACCGCTCTCCCCAAATAGTATTCTGGCTTCTTAATGTAATAGGTTGATTTTTACCTGGTTTGGGAAATTTTGTTTAAATGTAATAATATAGTATGTAGTCTTTTGTTACTAGCTTTTAAAATCAGCGTTATGTGATTCATTCGTGTGGCTGCCTACAGGTACTGTGTTTCATTTTCCGTGCTGTATGATATTTCAGTGTTTTCTTTTGAAGGGTTTTTGGGTTATTTTCAGTGTGCATTACTAGAAATAATATGGTGAATATCGTTACATATATACATATTTTTAATTTTGGATCAACTCTTGGATATATTATACTTTATTTTAGCCAACTTGATTTCACTTTTTTCTAAAATTCTTAGCTGCTCCAAGTGTGTTATACTGATACCACTTTCCTTCCTTCCATATTTACGTTTACAGTAACTGCTTGCTTGCTTATTTCTCATCAAGTTGGAAGTGCGTGTATATTTGTATGCATACATATCCTACCCAAAGAAAAGCCATGTTTCAAACGATTGTTTGTTTTATATGTATGAACTTTGTCACCTGTTTAGTGTTCTCTGAAGCACTGTCATTTTCCATAGATGTTCATTTTTACATTATTTATTACATCTTACTATTTAAAAACTTATGTCTTTATCGAAACATTCATCTTGTTGATTATAAATGGTACCTCCTTCCCTTGAGCCAAATCTATCAACCATAAAATTCAGCTACATTTATTAGGTGAATCACTATGGTAGACCCAGAAAACAATACATTGCTGATAATCTATTGTGAGAGTAAACAGTTTAGCTCCTCCCAAACCAAGAAGCAAAAAAGAGTTTCAAAATATGAGTCAAATTAGTATATAAATATAGTTAAATAATGTAGTATTAGTAACAGTAAATTCTCTAACAAATGAGATTAAAGAAGGCTTTGAGATAGATACCATTTAGACAGTAATTGTACACCAGGTTTGTATATTTTATCTATGAACAAAATGTTGCTTAATGTGATTAAGTAGTTGTTCACCTAGTGATAAAGCTGAAAGAAAATGTTTTAGGTTGGTTTGGAAGATGGGACACTGGACAGGTGAACAAAGATAGATAAATGACATGTCTGTATGTACAAACACTTAGGTGTATTAACTACATAATGGGTTAGTTGAAAAGTGGCATGTAATTTGCTTATGATGCAATGATAGAAAAGGAGGTTAGAGAATAGGCAGGGGTTAGATCAGAGAAGGCCATGTATGCTGTGTTAGAACATTGTAATTATCTTCATAGGTGATAGAACTCCACTGAAGAGTTTAAAGTAAAATTAGTATATAGTCTTGTCTTCCAAATGATATGAGTTGATTAGAGCAATGATTCTGATATCCATTATAAGAATCTTGGTGATCAGAGAGATAGTAAATCTTGAATTTCCTGCATTGCTGGTAGTGGTGTGTAACAGAAGTGGATCTTTAAGGTAAAAAACTTCTTGTTCTAATTACAAAAATTTGTTTCAATTTATTAATTACATCATACTTCCAAAAAGTTTATACATAATATAATGTGTATCCAAGTACTGTCTATCTTAAAAGAATAAAATAGGACAGATGAAATTTCCATCTGTCATTTGCCAGTCTCATTTTCTTGCTCCATCCTGAAGGTATGTATTTTTATCTGTCAGTCTTCTGTAATGCATTGAGTCTTTGTCCTATAAGTTATCTTAATATAGCAAAATATTTTAGGTATCTTTTACAACAGGTATACATTTAGTTTTTTTAAAAATTATTTAAAATGGTCAGCACACCTATTTAAAGCATATTTTAAAGCATATTCATCCCAGATTTGAGTCTTTTCATATCTGCTTACATCTATTTTTTAACTACTGGATTTGTGTAAAATAAAGCATATGAGTGCTGGTGACTTTCTCTTTTGGCATTTTGGGCTGAGTAATAGGGATACTTTTATTAATATAGGCACTGCATAGTACTCATAAGAGAAAATATATCTAATATATGCTCGCAGAAAGAAAAGACTGAACAGGACAGTAACACACTGATTAAGGGAGAGGTTTTGGTTACACTGAAATTAAATAAACAGAAAAAACACTCAGCAAAAGGTGTAGGTAAAAAATGATTGAATTTCAGAAAGCTACTTGATGTGAAGAAAGACAGTTATTAATAATAGCCAGTTTTTAACCTACAAATTGGACTGCATTGTAAAAGTTACTTGAGAGTGACTATTTTAGATCTTAAGAGTGAAATTTTTCCCTCAAACATTTATTCTACCAACATTTGATTGCCTAACTTGGGACAGGCACTGAGGCTAGCTTAATAACCAAAATGACATGTCCCCTGCCTTCTTGGAGCTTATAGAATTTTGTGGCATATATCAAAAATGTCAAATATTCCCCTTTTCCCAAATTTTGAGTCAAAATCAGAATTCTTGTCTTTTCTTGGTATATCCCAAGTATCTAGAACATTTGCTAGACATGAAAATATTTATTAAATGAATAATTGATGAGTTGGAAAGATTAAAAACATATATATGACTCATTAGAATTATGATCAGTGCTCCAAAGGAAGTATGGGGCATTCTATAAATAGTATAAAAGCATGTAATAATGGATCTAGTTGAGTATAAAGCTCAATTAAATTAAATGAAACTAGGGCTTGGGGATATATATAGCTCAATGGCATAAGTGCCAGTCTGGCAAGCACAAGGTTGTGAGTTCAGTTCCTGGTACCTAAAACAAAACAAAAATCTAAATGAAACTTTAAACTGAGGTTGGTATTTCTTAGACAAAATTGTAAGAATAAGTGGGCAGTTTCTAGACATGTTTTGGGAATGTTTATGGTTTTAGAGTGTATTTTGGCTGAAGGACAGCTTTGTGAATATCTGGGGTGGGGTACAAGGTGTAGGATTTTCTTTTTAAGGTTTGAGATTGGTAGTGAGACTAGAGTACTTGGCAAAGTATGGTATGTCCTGTAAAATCTGTGACTACACATCTCTACAACCTTTTATCTTGTCCCTCTTTCACATTTTTTTTTCAATTTTTTGGACATGGTTGTTTAAAGCAAAATAAAAGTTCAGTTCCCTGCCTACTATATTGGACAACACAATTCAGAACACTTTTGCCTTATAAAACATTCTGCTGGGTCCTGCTGTTCTTATAAATACTGTTTTCTTTTCCTTATGACTTTATATACACTGGCTTTCCTTTTCTAAATGTGTAATGTGCTATTCTGTATTTTCCCTAGCTAACTCATATTCTAAGGTTCTACTTGTGTATTATCATTTCTGGAAAACCTTTCCTGACAGTATCTTTTCCTATCTCTTTCCAATCTTAAAATCTGAGTTGTTGCCTTTTGTCATAATGTCTGTCCTGCATTTAAATACAGGAATTGGTGTTAATTATAACAGGTACTAAGTACTAAACTTTTGTATAAATTTATAGTTTAATACGTACTGAATGTATTACATCAGTATACCAACATTAAAGAGATATTTAAGTGGATTTCTTTTTTCAGTGTTGACTGAAGAAATACTTTGTAAAGTAATTGTGACATTAAGAAATGACTGAATCTTTTTAGTATGTAGGTCAATGTTACCAGATTTACCACTTGGATGATAATTGTATATGTTGAATCAGACTTGAAAATATAATGTAGCAATTTAAGAATCTGTGTAAAGGTAAATAGTAAGTTTGTAGGTAGAAAAACATTGTATCAATTGTATTTTCATTATGAAAACACAAAATTAAGTCTGTAGCCATCAACTCACCTTTAACCATTAGCGTTGTGATAAGCATAGTGAGGAATCCAGAAAGTATCAATGTGGTACCTATTCTGAAGTTTATAGCACAATTGTTTTCAGCAAGTTTCATTTCTACTCTACTCTATCTTCTACTTCCTATGTCTCCTTATCACTGTGTATGGTTCACTTCTGTAATGGGAAATCTACATATATTTCTGTGGGAGGATGAAGGTGAGGGAACCTTAGCTTCAGCAAAATTTATGGCTTCAGAAATGTTACTGATGGGAAAATAGGAGAATACAATAAAACAGGATTTGAGTTGGGAGAGGGGCTTCAGATTTTTGTTCAGGGCTGGTCCCTAGAAAAGGGACAAAAGACACATTATTTCTCTGACCTGTTTGTAATAGCCATGATGACTGTATTTTCCACACCAGAGATCTAGTTGCTTTTTCTGAAAAGAGTTTTTGGACCAGGTGCGGTGGTTCACACCTGTAATCCCAGCACTCAGGAGGCTGAGGCAGGAGGGTCTTCACAAGTTCGAGGCCAGCCTGAGCTACGTAGTGAGTTCAAAGCTAACCTGAACTGCATAGCAAAAACCTTCTCAAAAACAAAACAAAACCAGCAGAATAAAAAGGTGGTTTGGTGGTTTTGTTTTTAAATTATGATTTTGGTTTCAATTGGGGTTTGTTAATCTATCCTGTTGTAGTATGAGGCTTAATGGAATAAATATGGATGACAAATGATATTCTGTGGCTTACAGAAATAATAAATTTCCTAACATATATCTGATTTCAGGCATTCAAATTTAGAGGTATGATTTTCAATGTTCATTTTTCTGTACTTCGTTGAATTTACCAACACTTGGGCGGGGGAAGGCATGACCTGGAAGATAGTTAAATTGGTTCAGATACTTAAATTCTGTGGTATAAATTAGCATAGTAGGTACAGAACAGATTTTAGAATTCATTCACTCTAGAAGATACAGAATTTGAGGAAGGCAGAAGGTACGGAGAAGAACAAGTAGAGGCCTATAAAGACAAAAGAGAATGCACAATGTATTTGGGAAGAAGTAGTGACAGGATACGAACATCTAGTTGAAGTGGAAGATTGACTAGTGGTGAGAGAGGTTGTGCTAGAAAATGCAGGGATAACTTAAATAATTTTATTAATCTTTGATTTTTTAAAAATTGGCATTTTTTCCTAATTTTTCTCTGATTTACACACATGAAAATATTTATTGATTTTACCTATCAGAAAAGAATTAGAAACATCAGTTATTAACTCTTCTATAAAATACCATATCCATCTGAACATAATACATTTACACCCCAACAACTTTTTTGAGGAGAGGAGTAGTTTTCTTTGTATACTCTGTATTATGCTTTTGCTATTAAATCATTATGTTCCATCTAAAGGCTCTTTATTTTTTAGGATTATAGAAGTTTTAATATTCTTTGAGCATGCCGAAAGCCAGTTTATTGGCCAAGAATGTAGTATAGCTTAGTGGTAGAGAATGTGCATCCATGAAGCCCGGGGTTCAATCCCCAGGATCACCAAAAAAAATTCTTTATCTTTCCATATCACTGATGCTTTTAACCCTGATTGTTAGTCTCCCGTCCTTACTTTGAACCCTGACATTATTTCTGAGCTTCCTTGTTCTTGGTGTTACGGTTTAGATCTGGAATGTCCTCCAAGCCTTTCATGTCCAGAGGTGGGGCTTTCGGAAGGCGATTGGATCATGAGGGTGGAGTCCTCCACAGGCAAGATGCTGCTGAGAAGTGGGGCCTGGTCAGAAGAGGTAGGTCAGTGCAGGGACATGACCTGGAAAAGCGTTTCCTCCTCTCAGCTTTCTGGTCGCCTTACATAAGCAGCTTAGCTTTCATTTGCAGCAGGCCCTTCCACCATGACCTTTCTGCCTTGAAGCCAAGTGCCCACAGACTTAAAATCATAAGCCAAAATGAACCTTTCATCCTTTAAATTTTGGGTATATTGTATTTTTTCCCCAGTGAACAGAAAGTGCCTTAAAATATTGAGGATAGTCCATCAAAAATTCTAACCTTGTAGTTCATTTAATTCTCAGTAATAACCTTCATGTTTCTTTGCCTTTAAAAAACCAATTGGGGAGCCGCTCAAGGATCCAACTAGCCAGCATTTCTGGTAAGCCATACAGATCATGTGGGACCCAGGAAGACAAGGAAAAGTCAGAAACTCCCGAGAATCAGCCATGCTGGGACTGGGAGAAGCCAATCAAGGGTCCAACTAGCCAGCCTTTCTGATAAGCTGCGCAGTCCGTGTGGGACCCAGGAAGAGAAAAAGTCAGTGTCTCCTTAAGCCTACCAGCATGCAGGCTGAAAATCACCAAACCCTCTCACCCCATAAGCCACCAGCTGGTTTGGAGGTCAACCTGAGCTGATAGCAATTGAGGAACAAAAAGCACCTCAAGTATTGTATTGTTAGGTTGAATTTACAGGCATGGGGTTGACAGTCTGAGCATGTATAGGAAGGATAACGGTATGCAATATGGTAAATAAGGAGGTTTTTTTCTGTCTTGTTTTTAAAGTCTAATAATATTTTCACTGTTTTGTTTTATTAATTTTTTTTTCTTAATACTCTGTTTTGATTGGTTTTATTCTGTTTTGTTTTGCTGATTTTGCTATGACTGATGGAATGGAAAACTACTGTGAAGATAACAAGATATACTATAGTAGCCATTGTTGTTTTCCCATTACCCTGCTTTGACATTTTGTACCAATTTCACTGCTGTGTTTTGATTAGATTTATTCTGTTTTGTTTTGTTGGGTTTTACTATCTTAAAAAAAAATTGGTAAGAATTATTAAGGTGTGATTTGCAGAGTACATTTTTATGAGTTCTGAGAGTTATGCAGCTCAACAACCAAGTTATGGAACAGTTCCATCATCTCCAAAAGTTGCTTCGTGTGTGCTGATAGACATCTTCTTTCTCACGTCCAGGCATTGGCAACTATGGATGACTTTTTGTCCTGATAGTTTTGCTTTTTTCTATTGTTGTCAAATGAAATCATACAGGATGTACTTTTTTAAAGGGTGTTATTTTTATTAGTACATGTTTGCAGTACATGATGTTTATGTTCATCTTAGAGAGTAGGTACATATAATTCACATAATTTGAGGCTTGCTTTCTTCACTTAACTTGCATTTGAGATACATCCCTGTTGTTGCATATATAGGTAATTTGTTCCTTTTTATTGTTGAGCAGATACCACTCCATTGTCTTCTGGCTTACATAATTTGGGATGTGAAATGTGCTACATTTCTTTGTGTTTGTTTGTGTAAGTTATGTATTTTTTTCCCCTCTGGGTACTTTCAAGATTTTTTTGTTCATAGTTTTCTGATATTTTTGGATTTGTTTCCTTAATCTTTCATTTGCAACATTCTCACCTATTATTATCTTTTCAGTATTCCATTCCTTTCTTCTTCACTTTTCCTTTTGGGAGTCCAATTACTTATATGTTAGACAATTTGATTTTGTCTCCTGGTTCTTGGACACTTGTTTTTCATCTCCTCCTCTCCTCTCTCCTCTCCCCTTTTTCCTCCCCTCCTTCTCTCCTTCCTCCTTAATTTGTTTCAATTTGGATACATTCTACTGACCTACTTTAAAACTCACTCTTTCTTTAGCTATGTATACTATGTTGAAAAGCCCTTGGAAGACGTTCTTCACCAATATATTTATTTCTAGAATTTCCATATGACTTTATTACAGTTTCTATCTATTGATGTTCCCTACCTATATGTGCATATTACTCACTTTTCGCTACTGAATTATTTAGCATATTAAACATACCTATTTTAAAATCCCTTGTGGATATTTTTATCATTTGTATCATGTCTGAGTAAGGCTTTAAAAATTTGGTTCATGAGCCGGGCGCGGTGGCTCACACCTGTAATCCCAGCACTCTGGAGGCTGAGACAGGCGGATCATTGTGAGTTCGAGACCAGCCTGGGTTACAAAGTGAGCTCAAGGCCAGCCTGAACGGCATAGTGAGACCCTGTCTCAAAAACAGGGCTTGGGATCTAGCTCAGCGGTCTAAGGGCCTGCCCGGCAAGCACAAGGTTGTGAGTTCAATCCCCGGTGCCACAAAAAAAAAACAAAAAAAAATTGGTTTATGATGGTGGAGTTTTTTTTCTTGATTTGTGTGTGTTTGTAATTTTTGAATGATTGTCAGATGTAGTATTACAACATCAGGCACTGAAGTAAATAGTATTTATGCTTGGAAATTCTTCTACTGCTAGGCAGTTACTAACAGGGAATTGAATCTGTCTACTCAGGAGCTAAGCTGAATTTGGATTTTGCTGTTACTATGGTTACCTTCAATTACCTTCATTCACCAGCTTCAACTTAGTGAGACCTTGTCTCAAAATAAAAATTTAGAAAAGGTCAGGGTTGTAGCTCAGTGTGAAGTCCCTGGGTTCAAAGCCTCAGTATAGAAAAAAAGAACTAACAAACCAACTCTGGTGTTGTACTTAGGGGTGGTGTTTGTTTCATTGATGGGTTTTTCCTCAATGTTCTTGTTCTACCTTAATCTTTAGTCTTCTCTCTTTAGTCTTCCTCTGGTGGGGAAAGCTCGCCAAACTTTTGTCTTCACCAGGTGTAGACTGTGACTGCTTGCTGCTCAGGGAACGAACTAGGTAGGGAGGCTAGGAGGGAGTCTCCCACTCGTCCTCAGCTTCGGGCAGGCTTTGTTGTTGGCGGATGTTGGGGTGTAGGTTTTCCTAGTGACTGCTCTTTTCTGTGGTGTCAGGTACATCTAAGTCTGAGAAAGTTTCTCATTCTCCTTCAGGGATAGAAAGACTTTTTCCCTTGCTTATTCCAGTCACAGTAGGTGCGATCGAGTTGTGTTCTGGGAGTGATATGGTTTGCTCCTCTGTGGCAATCACTATAAAGCTTTTGCTGTTTTTTTTTTTTTAAGAGAATAAAAAAAACAAAAACAATACACATTTTCAAAACAAGATGATGGGAAACTAACAATGGTTATTATATTGCATATTGTTGTCTTCAGAATAGTTGCTCAGATTACCAGATACAGGCATGCAAAATTGATCAAACAATATAAGCACTAACTTCCTTTCAATGAACTAACAGAATAAGTAGTACAAGTGTTTTAGCTGTCATACATATATATTTTCCCCCTCTTCCTTCTTTTCTCCTTTCCCCTATCCCAGGTGTTCTCTCCTTTTGAGCAGTTTCTTTCCTTTTCACAATATCTGTTGTACCTTTTGGATCTTCGTTACTCTTTCAGTTTCTTACACTAGGAGCTTTTGCTTCTTAAAGGAACAAGGATCAGTCAGGACTTTCTGCTCTTCCCACAGTGACTTTCTCTCGTTTTTTCCAGGCTTACATCACAAAGATAGACTTTTCTCCGATTTCTTTTGTTCTTTTACTCTTTGTCATTAGCAGTTGGTCAACTCTGTGGAAAAGAGTCCATGAATGGATATCTGCAGTTTCCAAGTGTTCCGTACTCTCACACTAGCCCACACTTGTTTGTTTCTGTTAGCAGTTTGCTTAGAAGTTTTATTGAATTCTTCTTGCTCACTTGTATGGTGGCCCTGCCTCCTTCAGTGTATGAGTCAGTTTTCACATCTGATCTCTCCTCGGAGGCACTTACTTTTTTCCATATATTTCAAATTACTGGATTGGCCAATAAGCTCAACTTTCAAAAAAGTTGAAGAAAAGTAATGTTTTCGTAGTTTATCTAGCTCTTTTTTCCTTCCCTCCCTTCCTCATTCTTTCCCTCTTTCCTTCCTTCTCTCATTAATTCCCTTTCATTCTGGGCGTTGAGCCCAGGCGCTTGTACATGCTAGTCAAATGCTCTACCACTGAGCTCCATGTATAGCCCTCCAGCCTTTTTTTGTTAGGATGGGAATGACATTCTCTTTTAGGTAGAAGCCTAAAAGCAGATCCACAAAATTAAAAAAAAGAAAAAAAAAGGATACATTGAATGTAAGTTGTAATTGAAAAGACAGCTCACAGACTTGAAGAAAATATTTATAGATATATTTTTCATAAGTATTTTTACCCAAAAGAACTCTTACAAGTCAGTAGTAAAAAAGACAGTTAAAAACTGACAAACGGTTTGAATAGGCATTTTACCAAACAAAATACATAGATTACCAATAAAAGCACATGAAAAGATATTCTACATCATTATCACTAGGGAAATGAGATAGCACTTTGTACCCACTAGAATCCCTGTAATCAAAAAGAAGACAAGTGTTGGTAAGGATGTGGAGAAATCCATGACGATATAAAATGATGGTTGCACTTTCGAAAGAGTTTAGCATTTTTTGAAAACATTAAACATACAGTTAACACATGGCCTACCAGTTCTCTTTCTGTGTTACTATCAGATAGAAAGAAAAATATATTCTTTATAAAGACTTGGATACAAATGTTCATGGCAGCATTGTTCACAACATCCAAAAAGTGTAAACAACAACACATTCTGTTAATTGGCAAATTGACAAACAAATGAGGTAGACTCACCCTGTGAATAACAAGGATTGAAAATACTAATACAGTATATGCTACAACATGGATGAATGTCAAAGACATTATACCCAGTGAAAGAATCCAGACACAAGGAAGCTCATACAAGGGTTGACCAAAATATGCAGTAAATGTTTTAAGTTAAAAATTGGTACAGGGGCTGGGGATTTAGCTCAGTGGCACAAGCACCTGGCTGGGAAGCACAAGGTTGTGAGTTGGATCCCCAGCACCCCCCCCAAAAAAAAAGTACAGTAAAAGACACATTGCCATTAATCTCCCTTGGTTTGATACTTATGCCATCATTTTTTCCACTTTCTGAAGCACTTCCAGAAGTGCTCTTTCATGAGCTTTTTTTTTTTTCAGAAGGTTTGATCAAACGTCAGTGACTGCCACTGAGGCCAAGTGCCATGCAATGAAAAGACAGGCTCATAAAAATATTAGGGTATGTGTCCTTATCCACCTCCTTCGTTGGATCTTTCATCGTGATCTCTTTGGCTCTTCTCCAAGCTCAAAATAATCATGGAAGGTTTTGAATTGTTTCAGGACACCCAGGAATCCATAACAGTGCAGCTAAAGACACAAAGGAAGACTTCCATAACTGCTTGAGAAGTAACAGAACTGATGTGTTTGAAGTGAGGGGAAAGGATTTTGAGAGGGATTAATAGCAATATATGTTCTACTTTAATAAATTTTTTCAAATACCTATATATATTCACTGTACTTTTTGATCACACCATGTATGTTGTGATTCTGCTAATATATAAGAAAAGGCAAACCAATAGAGCTACAAAGTGAATGAATTTTATAGGACTAAATTTTATCTCAAAAATACATTAATTATGTTATTTTAAATATTATATTTTTTATATTGCATTTAAATATTATACTTTTAAAAGTATAATGAACAGGCCAACCATACCTTTTGGAATTTCATGGGTAATAAAGATGGCCTACTAGTTGAAATAGAGTGGTGCTTGGGATAAATTTGGTTTTCATTATACTATTCATAAAAAAAATGAATTCTGATGGATTAAAGTACTGCATATGAAAACCAAGTGTACTCACAAAGTGATTTATCTTTGATGTTCGTTTTTCTTATGTAAGAAAAAATAAAGTATAAAATACAAAAAAGTTTGATTTTGGCACATTAAAATGAAATGAATTTTAAAATCCTAGGTTTGAGACAAAATGAAAAGTTACGCCATAATTAAGGGATGTTTGCTGTGGATGAACTAGATAATTTAGAACTCATAAAATTGAAATTTTGAAAGCCTAAGAATTCAGATGAAAAGTAGCCAGAAGAATTCGATTCCTGGTACAAAAAAAAAAAAAAAAAAGACAAAAGAAAGGAAGAAAGAAAGAAAATATAATATACTGAACCTCAGTAGTAGAGTACTACAAATTAAAAATTTCATGTGTTGGACAAACATGTCTTCTACCAGTTCTGATGACCATTTGTGGTTGACTAGATCTTCATTAGAACCAATACTTTTGTTCTTTTGAAAATAACCATGGATACATTCTCTAGAATAGACCATATATTAGCCCATAGAACATGCTTAAGTAAATGCAAAAGAATCGAAATTGTCCCATGCATACTATCTGATCACAGTGCCTTCAAACTGGAAATTAATGACAAAAGAAACTGCAAACACTCCGTAAACACATGGAAATTAAATAGCACACTCCTGAACAATCAGTGGGTCACAGAGGAAATTAAAGAAGAAATTAAACAATATCTACAAGCAAATGAAAATACAAATACAACTTACTGGAATCTGTGGGATACAGTGAAAGCAGTCCTCAGAGGGAAATTTATTGCAGTGAATGCCCACATCCGGAAAATGGAACGAACACAAATAAACAATCTGATGTTACACCTCAAACATCTAGAAAAAGAAGAGCAAGCTCAACCCAAAGCCAAAAGAAGGGAGGAAATTATAAAGATCAGAACAGAAAATTAATACAATTGAGACTAAGAAAACAATACAAAGAATCAACGAATCAAAGAGCTGGTTCTTTGAAAGAATAAATAAAATTGATAAGCCCCTAGCCAATCTTATTAAAAAAAGGAAAGAAAAACGCAAATCCAGGCAATAAGGAATGAAAAGGGAGAAATCACTACAGACCCTGTTGAAATACAGAAGATCATCAATACCTACTTTGAATATCTTTACTCTCATAGGTTCAATAACACAGAAGAAATGGACAGATTTCAAGAAACATATCAATTACCAAACTAGATCAAGAAGAGGTAAAACTACTGAATGACCCAATTTCAGTTAAGGAAATTGAAAATGTAATTAGAACCTTACCAACCAAGAAAAGTCCAGGTCCTGATGGATTCACAGCTGAATTCTACAAGAAATTCAAGGATGACTTAATGCCAGCACTCCTCAAACTCTTTAATGAAATTGAAAGGGAAGCAAGTCTCCCTAACTCATTCCTGGAAGCAAGTATTACCCTAATACCAAAACCAGAGAAAGACCAAACCAAAAAACAGGCCAGTCTCCCTAATGAACATCAATGCAAAAATCCTCAATAAAATACTGGCAAACAGAATGCAGCAAGTCATCAAGAAGATTATACACCATGACCAAGTGGGATTCATCCTAGGAATGCAAGGATGGTTCAACATACGCAATCAAATGTAATACACCGTATCAATAGAGCCAAAGAAGAATCATGTGGTCATTTCAATAGATGCAGAAAAAGCTTTTGATAAAGTCCAACACTCATTCATGATGAGAACCCTACAGAGAATTGGAATAGATGGTCTTTACCTCAGTCTGATAAAAGCTATCTATGACGAACCAACAGCCAGCATCACATTAAATGGTCAAAAACTGAAAGCTTTCTCTCTAAAAGCGGGAACAAAACAAGGATGTCCATTATCACCACTCCTATTCAATATAGTGCTGGAAACATTAGCCAGAGCAATTAGACAAGAGACAGAAATAAAAGGAATAAGAATAGAAAAGGAAGAAGTTAAATTATCACTATTTGCAGATGACATGATACTCTACATAGAAGACCCACAAACCTCCATAGAAAGACTTCTGGATATCATAACCAAATTCAGTAATGTAGCTGGATACAAAGTCAGTACTCAGAAATCAATACCGTTCCTGTACACAAACGACAAACTCACTGAGAGAGAAATAAGAGAAACCACATGTGTCACAGTAGCACCCAAAAAAATGAAATACTTAGGAATCAAGTTAACAAAGGAAGCAAAAGATGTATTTAATGAAAATTACAGTACTCTGAAAAAAGAAATTGAAGAGGATCTCAGAAAATGGAAAGACATTCCATGCTCATGGATAGGAAGAACAAACATTGTGAAAATGGCCATTCTCCCAAAATTATTATACAGATTTAATGCAATTCCCATCAAAATTCCATTAACATACCTCACAGATCTAGAGAAATCATTCTTAAAATTCATCTGGAACCAGAAGAGACCTAGAATAGCAAAGGCAGTTCTGGGCA
>RJWT010018439.1:0-18855 GCA_004365215.1 Cuniculus paca
TTTAACTCACTAGTATATTTGGGAGAATATATTTTTGATATAGTATTTCCTGAACCTTGTAAATTTTAGAATCAGAGTGCATGAAGATACTGTCAGGTACAGTTCCAATCTGACGCATACAACGGTTCTCACACAGTGGACATAACACTTAATAATATTTCGTGGGCTTACGTAGTACACAATAATAAGCCAGTAATAACTTGATAGATTTTGATTTCATGCTAGGTAGAATTCTTGTGAATTGTTGAAGAATTAAATCATGTAAGAACCTATAATATCAACCAAAAGTTTAATTACCTAGTTATAAATGCATTCATGCCTCTTGAGTCTGCTGATAGCTGTACGGTAAAAGTGGGTAGGACAGGACAGGATGAGAAAGATGTCAAGGAAACTATTTTTTTTTTTGAAAAAAGAATGCAGTGTTAGGGAGAGCTAAAGGCAAGTCCAATTTAATAAATAGGATCAGATTTGATGACTTCGGAAAGGCTCCTTATGCCAGAAAGAAGTGTAGGAATGGCTGAGAGTGGAGTCTCAGTAAGCACAGCATAGAATTCAGGAGAAGCTAAGGATAAGAAGCAGGTGAGACATGCAGCCTGACTGTAGAGAAAGGGCTGCCTGCCTTTGCATTTAGAATAGTGGGCACGTTCATATAATGAAGCTGGTAATTAATCCCAAAATAGGAGGTAAGATCAACTGCATGAGACATGATTTTTAAGTTGCTAATGATTGCCACATATTTATAAATATAACACAGTAGACCAAATTTGGAGGTTTTCACTTTCTAGCAAGTTGTTTTACTGATCTTCATGTGATTCTGGATTTTATAATTGATTATTTATGACTAATTTTGTAAGATGGTACTTTGCAACATACACGTTCCAAGAGTAAATGATATGAAACTGTACACTGTTGAAAACCAGTTGTATACAATCATCTACGAAGATACCCACCTCGAGGTTTTTATGTGATACCAACAACACTACTGAGAAATTTAACCAGACAATTGGATTATTAAATTCTTTAAAATTTAGTAATTACTGTATTTTGTACACTAAGATGTCTGGTAGTTGGACATAATTTGTATATAATCTAATAGTGGAATTTTTCATGTGAATTATAATGAATCTGAAGGGTTATTTGGCAGTTTCAATAGTTCTTACAACAAATTGTGTTAAATAAATTTGTACAGAACATAAAATATATGAGTTTTATTGCTATCCTGGTTGGTAGTTAATATTTTTTGCAGTTGCAACTTAAATTATTATCAAATACTTAATACTTAAATTATTATTGAATATCTATAGTATTCAACAAAGACACTGAGAAGAAAAAATAAGTAGGTATATTTAGTTTTATATTTTAGATAAGATGTATTAAGTTTGATACTAAAAAAGAAATTTTCTATGAGGAATACAGGGAAGCTTGAGAAACAGTAGTGCACATCCGTAATCCCAGCTCCTGGGAAGCTGAGCCAGGAGAATCATGTTTGAGTCTTGCCTAGACAATTTAGTGAGACCTGGACTCAATCACAAGTTAATAAATTTTTTAAAAGGTCTGGAGACTTATCCTAGTGTGAAGGGTGTGGGTTTAATCCCCGGTACCAATAAAAATAAAATAAGGCCTGGAATATGAAGTATATTCTGATATAAATTAATAATTTAGTTCTCTGTTTTATCCACAAGAAAATATAAATATACTTTTCCTATAGCTATTTAATAACTTTATTACATACTTAATTATTTTTAGATTTGTGGTTTCTTCATGATTAAAACCTTTAAAAGGACAGTTAAATAAAGACCCAGAACTAATTGAAAGGAAAGAAATTATTTTACCAGTTACCTGAAAAGTTAATTATTGAATTGAGTGCTTTATTGAACTTTTAAATTTTCCATGAGCCAAATCTAATAATAATAATGAAAACAACTGATAAATAATGTTTGAAGTCAAATAAGTGTGTTTTTATTAACACAATGTTTTTTCTTTGCTGAGATCATTGAAAAGCTTTAGTAAAACAATAGATCACTTTGTTTTAGCCATTTAGATGGTTATTTCCTTGCTTAAATATGAGAATATGACATAAAATGATTTTTTAGTGGAAGCATGTGTTTGGACAATAAATGTGTTATAATGTAAATTTCTCCCTGAAAAGCCTGTTATTGATGGTGGAGCTTAGATAAGTAAGAGGAATAAGGAGTTTCATTTTCCTCCAGTCCATCTTTCTCAAATAGTGGGCAAAATGTATCTTCTTTTGGCCAATGCCCAATTTCTACCTCACATGTGAATTTTATTCTCAGTCCCTGAGATCCTATTGTTGTATACTAAGGATAATTTCTTGTGTCCTTACTACTAAATATCCCTATGGAAGAATTGAGATTCTATAATAAAATCCTAAGAGTTTAGTGTATTTTCTCCTGGATATGCCTTGTGCATAACTAAAATGATATCATACTACTAAAGTACTCAGATAAACACCCAGTTTATATGTTCATATTTCAGTGTATGTACTGTACTATGAAGCATGGAAGAATCAATTTAGAACCAAAACAGTTTTAGTGCTAATATTATTATATAACACTATTCCAGTGATAAAAGAACTTTCGTTGGGCTACTCCAAGTATCTAACATTGAAGAATTACATTTTTTAGGAATTCTGAAAGAAGGAATTGGCTATATGATGTACTGTCCCCACCAGTGGCTGCATAGTTTGAACTTTGAATGTATTTGTTTAGTAGAACCGTGAAATGCCTAAAAATTGGGTATATAGCACTAGATAAAAAATGCTGTATCTATTATTCCTTCTCAAGAAAATTTATAATTGTTTAGTTTCTATTGAAAAAACTGCATATGGTATCCAAAATATGGACTAATGTGTTACATTGAATTGTGGAAGGGAAAGGGGAAATGAATTTTGTGGGCCAGTGTTGTCAAATACTGATGCAATCTGCCAGCCTCATTTATTATTATTATTTTTTTATTTTAGAAAGCAAAGCAGAAAATAGGATAGAAATAATACAGAATTTCAAAAAACAAAACAACAGTAAGAAATCACCACTAGTTAATACATTCCATATTGTTATCTTAGAAGTAATTGTTCAGGTTACAAGATCTAGGCATAAGAAGTGATCAAACAATCAGACAATGACAGCACAAATTGTTCTTTTTGATGAACAGAGATTAGTAGTGTAGTTATCTTGCACATATATACATACAGTTATATGTGAAAACCTACATACATTGTAAATACTGTATTGTCTCCCTAGCGTAAAACATAAATAATAATAATAAAAAAACTGAAAGAGCAATAAGATCCAAAATGTGCAATAGATATTGTAATAATGAAAGGGAAAGAAAGGGCTCCAAAGGCAAGCTTTTTTTTATATGAAATTTTTTTTATCTCAAAATGATTACACATCTTAGCCCAGGTTTTCTAGAAGGCAGAAACCAGAAGCTTATATGCCAATACTTTGTTGAGATTAGGAGTGTTACAATTCCAGGGGGGCAAGAGTGAGGGAAAAATGATATAGGGGAGGGCAGAGGGTAAATATAAGTAGTGTGTTCTTGAGTTGACCACATATATTCAGCTGTCTAGATGCCTGCAGAGGGCGCACATGCATCACAGAATATTTCCTCCTGGGAAAGAAAGATGAGTATCTCCCATCTCTTAATGGTCACTAGAGTGCATTTCTTCAAGCTTCCTCTTGACATTAACTGACTCTGTCAGGCAGACACTGGGGAAACCAGAGCTACCCAAGGTACTGCAGTCTCATATCCACAGGGGTCTCCTTTGTGAATGTTTGTGGTGCTAGCAGCCAGGTTTCATAAGCATTGTGTAGCACTGGCCGTTTTTTGGGCTATTTTGGCAAGGCATGGAGAGAGTGGAGTTAGGTGGAAGTGGGGTACTGCCCCGGATACAAGGAAAGTCACCAGGAACACAGTCTTCTATATTGTATTTAACAATTCATATATATTAGTATGTGAGCTTATGTGCCAAGCCGTATAGAAAACATATACTTAAATACAGAATTGTACATTTTTCACATGCGTAATAATTTGATTTATGTGCTATTGTTCTTAAAATAATCCCACTTGAAGTTTTTGCTTAACTCAATTATTTGAAATAAATTACATGCAAATGCAGTCATTAAGAACACAGACACTAGATAAGCTACTTGTATTTGGAGCCTAGTCCACCACCTGGATGTATGAGTTTAACTTCAGTTTCTCTTCGTATATTGAAACTAATATAGTGTCTAGTTCATAGGGCTGTTATGAAATTATATTAATTAATATGTGTAAGGTACTCAGAACATTGCCTGTCACACAATGACAAGTACTTAAGTTCTACATCAGTATTTACTGTTATCGCTAGATCTAAGAAATTCCACTTTCCCTGCTAAAAACAAATCAGGGAAGCTCACAGAGGAACTTTCGTAGGACAGGGAGCACAGATCTACACACACAGTAGGAGACCTGGATGCTGCATAACCTTGAGCAAATCACACCTGCTTTCTGTGGTCTCTGCTTTTTCTTCTTGGAGTGAAGAGCTTTCACTTAGATGTTCCCAGAGTCATAGCCATCTTTAAATTTTTTTTCTTGTTTGTTTTTTGTGCATGTTTGTTTGTTTTTTCATTTTTTCAAAACAATTTCACAATTCTTCTAAATATGTAAATATTGATAAAGGGACACAAATATACATTACTTTTTTTTTGTAGAAGATTGAAAAGAACATTCTGGCCTTTATAGAGTAAGAATATCACAGTGAAAATGTTTTATAGAAAATGGTGTCTAATTTGTATACAAGTATACCTATTGTCACTTTTTCCTAATTTAGTATTGAAAGAATCGTATACATAATACAGTAAAATAAAGAGGAAAGTACCAGAGGATATGAAATAGAACCTTCCAAGAATAAAGTGAAACCCTAGATCTGTGCTATAGATTTGCTGTAGAATGTCACCACATGTGATTTTGAGCTTTCCAGAAACCAACTTGAAATTACATAAATTTAGCAGTTCATTATGCCAGTAGTTTTCTTGTTGGGGAGAAACTTTCAATGAGGACACATATAATATAATGAAAATGCTCAACAATTTGGATATAGTAATTATTTTAAAATTTAAAAATTAAGATACAAGTGCCATCTGAGGATGGAGTATCCTAAGATGAGTACCAAAGTTCTGGAAGAAAGGAAGAAATGTGTGACCTTAAGACAGTCTGCAGAAAAATTCTTCTCCTAAATAAAGAAGTGACACTTGGCCCAGAAGGAGGACTATATTAAGTACTTAGAGTTCATTAGGATTAATTATCATTGATGAAAGCAGAATCACAGGCCCTAGGGTTCTAGAGTTGTGACTTAAATTCGAAACAATGAATTTTTGTGATCCATTCCATCATGAAAATTCTTCAAACTTTTTATTTCCCACTAATTAATACAGTGTCCTGGTATCTTCATGATTTAACTATAGTTTCAGATTATTATTGGTCATTATTTACCTTATTAATCTTATTCTACTTCTGTCAGGCTGTAACAGTTCAGGAAGGGCTACATAGCAATCACTTTCTGTATTCAAGGCTTTTACAGCAAATACAGAGAAATTGATACTTGAAGACTACTTTAAATCAATTTTTGCTAAGGACAAATAACATCCCTGCTATTAAGTAGCTTAACTTTGTAATTTTATAACTTCTGATTTTAGAGTTATTCTTTCCTCACAATTTATGCCTTGTTAATGGAGGTTTTTATGGTATGGAATAAATTTTATCCATTGCATCCTGTTAGAAAAATTATTGCAACTCAGCTAAGTT
This sequence comes from Cuniculus paca, assembly GCA_004365215.1. Classification (NCBI taxonomy): domain Eukaryota; kingdom Metazoa; phylum Chordata; class Mammalia; order Rodentia; family Cuniculidae; genus Cuniculus; species Cuniculus paca. The sequence goes on from RJWT010018439.1 coordinate 5,806, forward strand.
TTATTGCTTTTACATAGTTCTAAATTAGTTCTAAAATTTTTAGCTAAGGGGAAACAGTATTCCTCCCCAAATGTTTTGTATATGATATTGGAAGAAAAAAACCATACAGTTACACCACACGATACATCTAAACTTCAACATCTTCTGGCCATTCACTGAAGCCTGTGTCACTCAGGTTTTGGTAGTAAACTAAATAAACTTTCACACTGTACTAGCTTTGCAGCTTTTAAAAGTAAGTGATAACTTCTGTAATATTTCAAATTGTGACCACAAACTATGTGATATCATACTTGGTTCTGCATTTATTCATTCAAATTTTCATAAGCACCTGTTACCTGTGGGAACTATAGTGGATATATGGTGTATATATATGTGTTCTAGTTTTGTGGTTGTAGCAAAGAAAAAGCTATGGCTTCTGTCTTCATATTTTTTTCTTCTAGGAAACTCCATATACATTTATTTAATTTTTGAAAACTTTTAGGAAGTATCCATTATTAAAGTCATAATCTTATTGTTTCCTGTGACTGTGACTGATCTACAATTTTAAAACTGGCAAACGACAAAATTAATTCAAGTAAAGAATGGGATTTTTGTCTAATTTTGGTTTTAGCTTTCCTTAGTCTGAGTTGGCTTGTGTTATCAGCCAAATTTTCAGTACTATCTTACCTTATCATCTTTGTCTCCGTAGATATCCAACTCAATCTTATATCTTTTAGTCTTTTTTGATAGTAGTATTGAAGTTCAACATTATTTTATACATAATGACTGGATTTAAGGTAAATAATATTTGAAGTTGACATAACATTATTAAGTTATGGGAATTTTTTTTAGAGTTCCTCATAGTTTTGCGGGATTGTACACGCCTATAATCCCAGCACTCAAGAGGGTGAGGAAGGAGAATTTTAAGTTCAAGGTCAATTTGGACAACTTGGCAAGATACTATCTCAAAAACAAAACAGAAAAAAAAAAGACATAATCCTGAAAGTTTCTATCTTCCTAGATTATAGCTTGTTTCCACATGCAGTTTAAAGGGGAAAGCATTACAAAAACCTTGTTGAAGTCTTGGAAAAACAAAAGAAAAAAGTCAAGCAACTGGTTTCTTTGTCATGATACACAGGCTGCCCCAATTTAAAATATCTTCTCAGCTCTGTTTTCAGGATAGACTACTTTCTCCATCCAGGAGCAAGGAACAATTATAATTTATTATTCTAATTTCAATAATTTTTCTCATATAAGGCAATTATTGAAGAACTAAATGTATTTTTTTTATTCTAGGCTTTCTATCATACTTGCTTGCATCAGAAGTTAAAAAACTTGAGACACTCCTAGAATAATATTAGCTGTTTCATTGCAAACTTCAGTTATACAAAAAGTGAGTTATGTAGAAAACTTCTATTCACTGCAAGTGATTTGATCATGACATGTGGCCCTGGAAAGTCTTACACTAATCCTGTTAGGATACAAAATGGTAATTCTTGGTTACTTTTGGCAGTGAAAACTTTTTGCCTAAGGGAAAATTCAAATTGTGAAACTGATGTTATTTTTCTTAACCTTCCTTTGAAACCTTGGAATAATGTAAAGATTAAGTGCAGGTTGAAGGAGTAATGATGTTTATCTAAGACCCTTTAGCAGATTAAGCAAGTCTGGGGAAGGGGAGAAACTCTATTTAAAAGATGCTTTCAGGGTTCTCGGTCCCTGAATAAGATACTTTTAAAAAAAATCTATCTTCAATTTACTTAGAAAAACTAATATACAATAAATTTGAAATAAAAGTTTTATTCCTTCTCATGCACTACATCATTGTATTGTCTGAAGTCTTTCTGATTTAGTTTTCCAGGTTTATTTTTTTCATCTTGTGATAAAATTTCCCAGAGAGAAAATTAAATTATGTACTCAGAGACAATTCTCAAAAGACAAGACACCAGGAAGAAATACTGTTACTGAGTTCTTAAGAGAGGACTTCCAATGGAAGCTTAGAGAAAATTCAAAACAAGGGCTGGCCTGGTTCTTTGTGAAGAACAGATTTTTCTGCTTCTAGATCAGTATTTCTTTTTGACTCAGTGCTGTTTTTTGTTTTTGTTTATTTGTTTTTTCAAGTGAGTCTCATTATCTCCACTGACATATTTACTACTGTTGATTTTTAGATTCCAGATAAGAAAATAAGAGTGATCTTTGCCCAGGGAATTTATTTTAAAGAAGGGAGTTTGATAACCTGTCATTTTCTTGGTCTTCTTGAGTCATGCATCATGCATAGTTTCAGCTGCTAAGAGGATTTGGGGAGTTCTGATCTATTGTGCAAGTTGTCCTACCCACTTCTGGAACATAAGTGGCAAATTGTTGGTTTTTGTCCTCGAGTTTGAAGCATGCTGTCATTATTTGTCTTCTGTCATTTCCTGATGATATTGGCTGTTTTCTTTGGGGTCAGTAGAATGATTCTTTCTGACCTTTTTTTTTTTTTTTTGGTGAAAATGTAGAGTAATTCTCTAAGTTAATACTTTCTTATCATGTTCTTCCTTAAAAACTCTTTTCATACAAGGAATTGGTTAAAGCCGTATGTGAAGGTTCCGTTTTTAGTTCTGGTGATGGAAGGAAAGTAAAAGATTGTTGGGTCTAAAAGAAAGAATCAAATGTTGCTCATCAATTTTAAGTAGCACCTGAAGAGCAGACAAAGGGTCTTCTTTCAGTTCTTCTGAAACTGTGTTGTACCAACAATATGGTTTTGTGTGTCTGTGTGGTTTTGTTTTTGTTTTGTTTTTGACTTCCCAGGAAGAGGTTTAAACATGAAGGCAAACCTTTTAGATGTTAGCATGGCTACATTTGAAGCAAAGCTGCCTCTTCTTTTCTTTTTTCTGCTTCCATTTAGGCCTATCACATAACTTAAGAAAAAATAAAATTTAACCACAGGAGCTCTAACTATAGTGTGAAAAAAAAAACCCTGATCAATTTTGTTTTCGCAGCACGATATTATCAAAGATTTAAGAAACAAATTTGCCAGCCTCGGCGAGAACTCTCTGGTAACAGCATAAATGTCTGTGTTGGTTGCTTTTGATTTAAAGGTTTCTTTTTTCATTTGTTTGAGCCCATTTATTTCCCCCCTCCTTTTAGTTTACTTTATTTTTCATATTCTGTAACTAGCAAGCCTTCATTTTTTAAACCTCTTCCATCTTCCAGTGTCTATTTTCCGTACTTTGGATGGAAAGTTTACGGCAGCAAAGCTGTCTCTCTGGCTACCTCTGCTGCAGCTCCTACTGCTCTTAGGTCATATATGTTTTGGCCGTTGTGTTAACGGACATGATACTAATTGAGCGTTTCATGTCCCATTGACTAAGCTTCTCTACCACGCCATTTGATGGACGCGCTATCATAGGGCTCTATGCAACTTTCATTCTGCAACTTATACTGCTTAGTTCTGTCTCAATTCTCCAGCGAACTGGATTGTTCCAGTGAGTGGTCATACCAGTCTTGAATTTGCTGTGCCTTTATATTTTATTTTTATTTTTTCTTCTTTACGTGTGCAGTGGTAGCTTAAGTGGAAAAGAACAAACTCCAGCCATTGCTCTTAGCGCACCATGCAGTCTTGTTTGTAACCACCAGACAATACAAAATATAAAGGCACACAGCTTCTCTTATTCTTTGGGGGTGACTGGGGAGATCTGTATCATGAGTCCACTATTCAGTTGAAGCCTACCTTTTTTATCCATATCGGTTTTCAATTTTGCTTAATCTCTAAGACACCTCAGTTCATGTTTTCCTGTGATTCAGTGATAACTTGCTGAGCAGTATCAAGTTATGGCCATGACATGGGAGATTATCAAAAACGTGACCAACTTATGCACAAATGTACAAATCAGAAAGTGCACATTTCATTGTTGAAGTACAAAACTGATATAGGCTTTGGACTGATCAATTTCAATTGAGAAAAAAAAGTCCATCCTGATAAACCTGTGCCAAAAGTCTATCAAGAAAAATATAAAGGAAAAAAACAACTGAAGAGTTGAATATGTGACTGTTTGATGACATTGTCGGTGTTGAAATGGTCCATAATGTTGTCATAGAGCCCATACATGAAGAGATGACTAAAAATATAGAGAGCTGCTATGCTTACTGATCTCCACAACATAAACGGTTGGGATTTGTGTTCAGGAAAAAGAAATGGAAAAGCAAAAACTTCTGTACCAGCAAGCCAGGCTGCATGACCGCGGGGCTGCGGAGATGGTGCTACAGACCATCAGTGCCAGCAAAGGTGAGGCTGTCCCTGTCCCTCAGCAGAGTCCTTTTATAATTCCTTCCTCGCTTGCTGAGCATTGTTTGGTATCTGTTCTTCTGATTCTGTTATCCCTGAATTTCTGACTCAGCATTGTATCAGGTGGCGCTTAACAAATACCACAAATGTGATCACTTACAGAGTTCAGTGTTAGTAATTTCACATATATTAAAGACTTATTTAATACTTATTCTGTAAGTTTTGGAAACTTTGCTATGACTAAACTTTAGCATACTGACCCATATAAATCAGGAGTTTGAAAATTTTCTCTTTAACATCCCAGAATGTTTACTTTCAGTTTGTCGAGTCCTATAGTTTCTTGCAACTCTTCAGTTCTACCATCAGAACATAAAAACAGCCAGAGGAGATAGGAAACAACATGGTTATGTTCCAATAAACTTTAATTACACACACAGGTAGCAAGCTGTGTTTGCCCCTCAAGCCAATTTCCTGACCCTTCATTTAAATGTTTTGCCATTTTAAGTGGGTCCTTTTTCAAACAATTAAGGTATATTGCCTTTTTCAGTATTCAGAGACTTCAAGATGATTTTTTTCCTTCATTAATAATATCTTCTTTGGGAAAACATTTTTAATATTGCTTTTGGTGAAATAGAAAAATAATGTTGGTACACTCTGTTATTAAGTGTTCCTATCCCTAAAATTGGGGATTATTTTTATTTTGAAGTAGTAATGAAAAATAAAACATAATGTACTAAATAACACACAACTAGTTGAATTTTAAAATGTCATTATCTGAATAATTTAAATTTGGGTATAGTCATCTTAATAAAACCAAACTACACACCTATCAAAAGTAACGATTGAAAATATAATATCATTCAATGAGGGAGAGAAGTTTTCCTTAAAGAAAGCTTTAAGTAGTCTGTATTTATTTTAGTATTATTTTAATAAATATGGTTACTTTTGAATCCAAATAATTTTAGGTCTCAGTATTTCAAAATCAGTTGCTTCTTCCTATTTTTCTATGTCTATGTAGTTTAAATTCTTGAATATATTTTACAGAATATAGTTAAGTTTTTGATAGCAAAATATGCATTGTTACTGTTTAAGTAGTTTTGGTACATAAATCAGTTTGTCTTCTTCCACAATTACACAGAATTATAGTAGATAATAATTTTAAAGTATACCTTTGAGGAATGCTATTTTTTTTAATATTTTAAAGGTGAAACTGGACCAATGGTAGCTGCAACTTTGAAACTTGGAATTGCTATTTTAAATGGTGGGAATTCTACAGTACAGCAGGTAATGTCTTTAAGAAATACACATTATGTACCTTTCAAACAAATAGAAAAAGAACTGTAAAATTTTTCTGTATGTAAAATATATGTCTATTTTAATTTACCACAATAGCCAAAAAAGAAAAAGCAAAGAAAAAAGGTAATCATGTGATAGTCTTAGAAGCCCAAACAGGAAATGGTTTGCAAACATTCAAAACAGTAGTCTAAATGTGGTCTTTTAGTATGAAAAATGGTTTTTATATCAAGGCATCAACCACTCTCTGACCATCCTTATAGCAAACTATGGGGTCGTGTTTATGGAAACTGGCAGGGTGAACAACTTGTTCTATTTCTACATTAAGTGGTTACATCACTTGTCTTAAAAAATCAATAATTAATGTCTATCATTTTTTTCTTAAACAAATAAGTTATCATCCTGCCAAATGTCTATATGCTTTACCTGTCTCTCTTTTTTTCTCTCTCTCTATATATGAGTGTGTACAATCTGTATGTGGGTATATTTGTGTTTGTATACAGTGTGTATCCTTTATATCTTTAGTTTATATTACATTTGACTCTGGTTTCTGAAAGCTATTACTAAAATATTTCTAGCTTGCTTAGCTAAGTCCTGTTTAGAACTGCAGTGATATTAGGAATTACTCTTTTCCAATAAAGACTGGGAGAAGCTGAGCATGGTGACTCACACCTGAAATCCCAGCACAATGGGAGGCTGAGGCAGAAGGATTGAAAGCTCTAGCCAAGCCTGAAACAGTGAGACTCTGCCTCAAAATAAAAATTTTAAAAAGGCTAGGGATGCAGCTCTGTGTGAAGGCCCTGACTTCAGTTACCATTAGCGCGCGCACACACACACACACACACACACACACAAATTGGGAGAGAATCAGAATCTTTATTTCCTAAAAGCCTTTGAGTAAGCCTCTGTCATTTTGTATGCTCCTAGACTTGCATTGTGGTTTTGTCTGATAGCTCATAACTGAAACTCATCAAGTGAAACTGCATTTGCTACACCCTGGCTATAGAACATCACAGCTTAGCAACACCCCACCCAGTAGAGCACAGGCTGTTTTCCCTTGGGACCATGTGACTGATGGACATGTGGCTCACTGTTGCCACACAGCATCAGGAGAGAGTATCATATGTGTGTTGTCAGCCCACGAAAGAATCAGATTCAAAACTCAAAAGCATGATTGTACAGAATGCATATCATAGTTGCAACATCATAAAAGTGAAAAACCCTTAACAGAGCTATGTGTTGCTTTCGCATTTTTTTGTTTGGGTTTAATCAAAATATGAGTTACAGATTCTGGGCATCACTCTGAGAACAGAGGACAAAAATTTCATAGAACACTGATTCCTGCCATACTTTAGATTCAGAGACCATGATAGCAGAGACTGGATTCCTGGCTGTCACATCAATAGGGTAGTCTGAGCTCCCAGCTTGTAATGCTATTAAAGGGCCCAATTCCTGCATGGAAATCTGTGAATAGTAAGCATGTGGACCTGCCTCCTGGTTTACTTTCACAAGTATCTATGTCTCTAAATGTGTAAAGAGAGATAGGAAAAGAATTCCTGGTATGGCTCCCCACAAAATCTATGATGCTTGCAGTAGTGCAGAAGCAGCTTCCTCATTCCAGTCATGTTTGCTTATTGCTGCACCTACAAATGTGCAGGCAGTCTTGCTTGGACATGCTTGTTACTCCTTTATGATTGAGATGACATTCGTTGTACTTGTGTGTGCTGGTTATTCTTTTACCTTTTCTCCAAAATAGTACGTTTTGGTTATGCATTAACAAAAATCCATGGTTTGTGTTCAATATGCATGTGGCTGGCTTCTCTGTTTCTGCAGAAAATGCTTGATTACCTCAAGGAGAAAAAGGATGTGGGTTTCTTCCAGAGCCTGGCTGGCCTGATGCAGTCCTGCAGGTAAGGCCCTACCCAACCTTCTCTAGATTTTGAAGGATTTGCTCAACACTGTAGTCAATAATTACACAAACAAAGAATTTTGATGATGAATGACACTTTAAAATGGGACAACAGGCAATGTCTTAATTCTTCTCTTGTTTTTAGTGTGTTAGTAATGTTCTAATTACCAACTTAATGTTGTTAATGTCCTAAAAATAGTCCTCTCTGTGCCTAAATTAGGACCTTGAAGAGTTAAAGATACATATTCTGCATACTTAAGCGGGAGTACTGTATGATTCTTTTAAAGAGAAACAAAGAAAGTTCCATTGAATTTTATTTTGGACCTTGTAGGACATTTCTCATTTTTTCTGACTAAGTGGTTCTTAACTACTCATTTGTGACCATCATATTTCTATGTTTTTCAGTAAAATCATTCAGGTAGCCAGTGACTAAGGAACATGATACAAAACTATTTCAACTGCAGAAACATGAGTGTTATAATTATATTTCTGCCTGTCTGCTAACTTTGGAGTGCTGTTTCCAAGATAAAACCTATGAACCTTGTATTTGACTTTTTCATGGATCATTTCAGGAAGTGGATCATCTACTATTAGGAAACTGTTGTGGTCAGGAAACATTGGATTGGGACATGGTTTTAGTATATGTCAGCTTGTTGTTCACGCTTTCAGACACATGTTATTTAAACATATACTCTTCTGCATGAAGAAATCATCCTATTGATCCTATAAACCGTTTTCTCCTTGTTATTACAGTGTTCTTGACCTAAATGCATTTGAGCGGCAAAACAAAGCTGAAGGACTTGGGATGGTGACAGAGGAAGGATCAGGTACTAATTACTTATATTAAAAGGATCTTCTGTCCCATTCTTCCCTGAAATAAGTCCATCGTCAGTTACCTTTCTAAGCAGGGCAATACAGGGTTGTTTTAAAATTGATAAATTTAGACCCATGTGAAAGTTTATAACTGGACATTATCTAGGTCACACCCAAAAACTAACCTACTCTGGTCTACTTCTGGCTCTTTTTTCCCAGTCATACTTTCAGCACTCATTCCCCTAGTTGGGTTTTTTAAAAAGAGATAGAAGTCTAATAAGAGATAAAGGCCCCTTATTTGAGAATTACATGTTAAATCATACAACACAAATATGAACCAAAGTAAAGACTCTATGACTTTCTGGGACTACTTTTGCAAATTGTCAGGCTCAGATTTTTCTCTTTTGAAGTAGTAATTCAACCAGATCCTTCAACCCACCATGAGCTGTCTCCTGCCTTTCTGCACACATATCCTTCCCATCTACATATCCAATGTCTTTTACAAGTGCAGACTGTTTGATGAAAAAAGTTAGAGAAGTTTTTTTTTTTTAAATAATTTGGATCACTTTATTAACATGTGTGCAAAAGTAATGATTCACACTATTTTAGAATTTTTTTCTTTATAAACAGATGTGGGTAAAAACTAAAAAGTTTAGCATGTATTACATTTAAAGCAGAAATAATGCTTCTCATTCATTTTAGGGATATTTATGAGGAAAAATTAATCTTCAATTTTTTTTTGTAATTGGTTTTACTCTTTTATGTCTGATTTTTAAACTAGTTTTAGTGAAGCTTGTGTGTTTATTTGTTTTTGTTTGTTTGGTCTGGTTTGGACTTGTCATCTTGTCAGTCAGTGTAGTAGTTTTGGAACATTGGGTCCTTTATTGGACTAAGCCTATTTCAAAAAATTAATTTTCTCTCTTTCTAAGTCTTTGCTGGCTATTCTGAAAAATTTTAGAACTGAATAATCTTTTTATCTGTGTATTGTTATTTTCACAAAAAGTGAAAGTACTGCTTATTCTTTACTGTATTTTAAAGCATTTCACTTATACATACTCTAACCCTGCCCATTGTATGTGTCTCCTGTGAGACTTATTTTCTGGGTGACCTTTGAATATATAGGTCCACTCATCAAATACAGATCATTTGGTTACTTAAGCAAGTTAGCGACTTTCAAGAAAAATCACCAGCAGCACTCTGAACCTACTTAGGTTATCTTGTCTGTAGACTCCATCTGGAGAGCCCAGAGCCACTATAAACCTTAGGACAAGTCACCTACTTGTGTCTCTACCCTGTCTCAGAATCCGGTAGATTTCTAGCTCTAAAATGCCTAAGAATGAATGAGTTATCTGCCTAGAGTCTGACTTCCCTGTCTTAGAACTAGAAATCTATTTCATTTTTCCTTGTAGTTATTACATAATGTTCCAGGGTATCTGAACAAATTCCCATTACTAGTTCTCAGTCACTGTTAATATCAGTTCCCACAAAGAAATGATAGCCAATCTTCTAGCATTTGTTGGCCCAGATATGTATTGGAATAATGATTTTTGACTCCCAAATCAGAAATAGTGTTTTGGAGAATGACCATTCCAATGCAAGAATTGTTTACATCTCTCAATAGGAAGTTGTTGCTTTAACTTGTGTATTCTTTTTCAACACACATAAAAATAATTACCCAAAATGCTTGACACGTTTTGTATTTTATTTCCTTACAAGTAGCAAAACAAAAACAAACTCTCAACTTCTTTTTTTTTTCCCGTTTCCTTTTCTTTCGACTACTATAAATGCTGTAAATGTACTATCCTCCCTTCTCAGTCATCACTCATGAGCGTGGTAATTATTAAAAATAAACTGCCTTTTGTTTATTTGCTCTTTTGTTTGTGGTTAGCTTTGTGTACAGACTTGGTAGTGGTAGTTTATGTGCACTGTTTTTCCTTTCATAGTCTGTCTTAATAAGTAGACGATTTAATTTCTACCATTCTGCATCCTGTTATTTTTTAAATTCATATACCTAGCTTTTCCCTTTTTTTTTCTATGAAGATGTACAGTTATTATTATATTAGATATGAAGGGGCCATAAGTATTTAAGTTACATTTGTTGATTTTTGGGTTGTGTTTCTTTGATTTAAAAAAGTTTCTGGTGGTCCCAGTATTTGCAACTGTTGTGCGAATGAAGGAAGCCTACGATGTATGTACTTGTCCACCTGTGTTGTCTCTGTCTTTACGTGGCTTTATGGCTGCACTGAGGGTGCATGGCAATCAGTGACAGATCCAGGGTGACCTGTCACCAGCTGAGTGTGCTCTTTCTGCTACCTTCCGAGTATTGGGAGGGTCACAAGGTTTTCTCTATTCTTTTGAAACGATCACAGGTTGAAAGTCCTTCAACATAGAAGCTAATTTTCATTCTTGAGAATGGATTAAAACAGGAACTAGAAAGCAGCAGCCATTTACTCTTTAAATTAACATAGCAACAATAATGCCATTAGTATTTCCATCTAGCTTAAACATACAGTAGGCAATGATAATAAGGAATGAGATTTTTGAATAGAGCCTAATGAATCAACAAGGTCTTCAAGATTAAATTGTGCTTTCTGAATATAGGCAGTTACCTTAATCAGGAGACCTATTAGGTGAGCATACAATGTAACTTATTAGCTCTATTAATATTATACTGTTTCTCACATTGCTTTAAAAACACCTATACTGACAGACTTCAGGCATATTTTAAAATTTCCTGTTATGAGGTCGTTCTTCTGCTTAAAATTACATAAAAATTAAGAAAAGCTCATATACTCACAGGATAAAGAAGATTGGTCATCCCTCATGGAAGGTGTGGAAAAGAATGAAGACTCTACTTCTGTTATTGATATGTATATTGCTTCACAGGCTCAGGTAGCATAGGCTTAGCATTGAAAAAATGATCTGCTAAATCTCAGTCTCCATCTATCTTTATTAGGCTAAATCTCTTTCTGATGAGGAAAATATGGCAATAAACTACATAGTTCACTACATGGAAAATGTATAAACTTAAATGCAAGAAGTTTTGATACCTACAACCATCCAATGAGGTAGCTATACCCTGGGTTTTATAGATAAGGAGATTGAGGTCATCTGGCTTGTCCAGTATTGCACAGCTGAGTGGAAGGGCCAAGATGGATACATGCACACATTCTGCCTCCCACAGTTGGGTTTGCTGAGTCCCTGACCCCAACCATTTTCTCTTCATTTTTTCATATTCTTTAGGGCCTCGTTTCATGTCCAGCACTGTAGATGGTACTTTTTGCCCTTTGATTTTTTGTTCTTTGCATCCTTCCAGAACACCAATATGTTGCCAGTTTTTGTACTTATTGTTGAAATTTCGAAATCACTTTTGAACTTTTTAATGATTAAAAATGCTTTTTATAATCTCGTATTGAGATACCATTAGGAACTATGTGTTTGTATTTCCTTAAGGTATGTATATAAATATTTCAGACTAATGATTTATATTCTTTTTTTCTACTGCTGTTATTATCATGTAAGTTTGGCCTATGTCTCTATCCCTCCTCACTAAATTTTCCCCCTTTCAACAAAAGCCGGGACCTCCACTTGTTAAAAAAAATTTCTCCAGCAAATGTGTTTGGTGGATTTGTGATGTGCTCAATGTTGTCCTCTCTGTATAGATTATATTCATATAAGGCTTTTAAAAATGATATAAAGAAGTTCAAAGACCTATATGAATATTTTAAATTCCATTCCATCCTTGGGTTTTTAATTTGTTTTTATTAGAACCATTTAGTTAACCTCATTACCAGATCATTATGAACTTGAAAGTGCAATTTTCCTTCTTTCAAAACTCTTGGAAATATAGCAGAAGATACCACATTTTATTTTTGATCATTTAGTAGTGGTTCTAGACTCCATGGGCAAGATAAAAATCTTGAAGTTGATCTCAATCCATAAATTGATTTGATTTTTAAAATCTTATCTAAAACATTAACTACAAGTCAACATTCTCCAAATTCCCATCTATATCTGATAATGTTATATCAATAATCTTATTGACATATTTATAGTGACTTCATCAAATCTATGTGAAGTTGAAGCAACAAAGATTAATTTTTAATTAATTAATCCTTGAGTATTGGCTACCTTAACTTCTTGGTATAAGTTTTATTGGTTTGCTTTTGATTGGCTATCTCTTCCTGAAGATTTTTGAGAATACTTTCACAAGTGTAGTCCAGTATTTTGCCTACTTTATTCTGCCATTCTGTGGGTAAACACTTTAAGAAATGTCTGTGGTATTGAACACGGGCACCAAATAAGTTTTCTAAATGTTTTTACGTAACTTTTAAACTTTGAAGCACTCATTTAACTCTGAGTAACTAGTATGGGCTAGACTGTGTCTTTGGCATTGGCAATGACTTTCAAGCTTAGTAGTGTGTAGGCAGAGTCACAAACACCTAACTTCAGAACAATGCTCTATGTGGGCAAGTTCTCATGCTCTTACATACACGCAGCTAAATGTGCGGAAACATTTAGTTGCCAGAAGTGTGCCTGGCCCAGTGCAGTAGAGGTAACCTTTGACTTGAAGTAGGTGTGCATCTCTGGTAGATAAGGAAAGCAAAAACTTTCCACTGGGAGGAAGCAGCAAATGCAGAAGTTCAGGATAGAAGACGTGGCAGAGAACAGTGACTAATCTGATGTAGTTGGAAGGAGGCAATCAGACTAGTGTAGAAAGATGGTTGGGAGAGGTCACAAGGGACTTTCTTTGTCCTGCCGAGAACTTTATACTTTTTTTCCCTAAGCCCAT
>RJWT010018440.1:0-18861 GCA_004365215.1 Cuniculus paca
GTAGAGGAGAAAGCTCCCTCACCCCTACACAGGTAATAAACTTAGAAGGAAGGGATGATGTGCAGACCCAGAAGCGTGGGACTGGGGCAGACAGCAACTGAGCAACTTCCATCCTTGGAGCATTTGTGTGCCCCATCACGGGTCATCAGCAAGGACAGCTCCGTGGAAGCTGCCTTGGTGGGATGGCAACATAACTTTCTCCCAGTCTTCCCAAATGCAGATTCATTCAATACCTAGACACATTGCCCTTTTGTTGGATAAATTTTCATAGAGCAATTACTGAATGCTCACTATTTGATGACCAAGGTTGGTCCCAGGCATTGATGACCACCCAGAACTCCAAGAGTGACAGTCAAGTGAAATGATTGCTATTTGCTGCATACTGTGGCATTGCAGATGCTGTTTTCCACCTTCCTGTGACCCTGAAATGAGAGGCATTATAACCACCATGTTGCAGAGAAGACCTCTAGTACCATCTGTAAGTTCACCCAGCTGGGAAATTGCTGGCCCGGTGCTTGGGTTTACACCTCAGCAGCACCTGAGCCTGCCCTTCTTGTCATGGGAAGAATCCCATTCAAGCTAAGTAGAGTGCAGCACCTTGACAATACAGAGTCAAGTGTGGTGTCCATTCACCTAGAACTGCTCACTGAAGGAGTTTAAAAAAAGCCCAAACAGCATCTTTCTGCTTAATGAAGAGCAATGGGGGTGTTTGAAGTTTCCTGGGCATTGCTGGGGTCTTTGGCCTTGCATTCTTCCACTGAATTCTTCCCCACGGAGTCCAATACCCCTTCCATACCACCTGCCTGGAAACTGCCTCTGTGCTTGCTCTAAAGGGCTTTCCTTCAGACGGTAGTGAACCAAACCACTCCAGATCCATATGTGATTTTCATTCTGTCTCAGAGACCTTAGTAACTTGGATAAAAAGCCTCTGTATACCATGGTCCATCTGCAAGAGTCCAGACAGCCAGCCTAGGCCTTTCCCTGGGGTCCAGGAGTGTGCAGTGCCACCTCAAAGACAGGGGGCCTCAGGCCCACGAGACCTGAGCTCATATGTGAAGCTTACTAAAGAGTTCCATGTTTAAAGCACAGTGACTGTTCATGCCCAGCCCTAGCTTTATCTTTCTGTTAGTTGTAGCTCAGATACAGCCTACCGTGGCACTGAGCGATGGCACTGTCATTGCTGTGTGGCTTTCATCCTTCATAGCTGGTCACCTCGCCAGCCTTCACTGAGAGGCACTGTTCCTTCAATTATGATGCCCTTGTAGTTTTCTGAGTGGACTGTTTTGATTAAATCCACCAGGATAGATTACACTGAAGAATGTAGTACATCTCACAAGAAGTTAACTGATCTTCTATGGCCTCAAAACAGAAAAGAAGGGGGAAAAATGTTACCCTGAGGCTCACATCTCAAAAGAAGAATTATCATCTCCCAAGTAAATAAATGTAACTGGAACAATGCTTTCTCGACTACTTAAAAATAGACAGCATACCCCAAACTCGACAGAAGTTGATAAATCACAATACGAATTGCAGTTACTTCTGGATGGTGCATTTGGAAGTGATGCTAACTTTACTCTTGATGCTTTGCTGTTTCATTTAATGTCTTTAATGAACATCTAATAGTATAAGCAGGACAATCACTATAGACATTTTGTTCAATCTTAAATTATGAAATGTTAGCAAAATCTACTCACGTTTAGACTGTTTTCATGCCACACACACAGGAAGTCATGTAAAAGCTACAGATGTAAGATGACATTTCCAGAAAGTCTCCACTTACAGCATGCTACCTAAGGACCAGTCGAATCAAATACAGGTCCTCCCTAGAGGAATACCCTGCCCCTCTCTCCTGCAACCAAGGTTTCAATAGGTTCTCTCAGCTAAAGTTCCACAGTTAAAATTCACAAAATTTGCAAACGAATAAGGCCTATGAACAAGAGGAAACAGAGCAAAAATTAGTTAATCAGGAATAAGATATTCGATATTTGGTCCAAAGGTGGCTGTACGACATAGAGTGATCATGTGATGACAGGATGGCAGAGAATGGGGAGGGGCAGTTTTGTTCTTTGAATGCCAACTGCTGCTCATGGGAACTGACCCTTTGAGGCCACCATTAATTTCTTCTGAGGACATTATCCCCAGTGACTTAACCACCTTCCGCCAGGTGTCACATTTTAAAGGTTTCTCTACCTCTTAATGCTGTCATACTGAGAACCAAGTTCCCTACACATAAACCTTGGGGGAATAAACCACATTAAAACAAGAGCAGTCATAAAATAAGGAGTTTTAATATGTTAAATGAATTGGAAAAGAATTGAAACTATTAATAAGGGAAAGATTAGGGGAGAAATCTGTCAGATTGGAATAAGAAGCAATGAGAATTTTTAGAAATTAAAAATATAATTAAAACAAAAATTCAATGCATATGGTTTAACTGATCAAGACTTTGATGAAAAGAAATAGATGAAATGGAAATGGACCCAAAGAAATTTTCCAGATTTTAACTTATAGTGAAAAAACATAGGAAACAGAGGGAAGAAAAGTTAAGATGTAAAATAGAGTGATAAAAATCTGAGAAACATTATACGAAGTTGTAGAAAGACTGGTTAAAGGCAACCCACTCGGGATCCCTTCTGTTTCTCTGTCAGACAGAAGCTTTCTTTCTCTCAATAAAAATATCCTGCTCATAAAAAAAAAAAGACTAGTTAAAATAGAGGCAATCATGTAACTGCTGATAATCTTCTAGAACTGACAAAAACATCAACCCAAAGATCCAAGAAGCTAATGAATCTGATAAATAAAAATAAAACTAAGAAAGCATCACAATGAGAATGAAGAACAAAGACAAAGGGGAAAAATCGTGAAGTCAGTCACAGATTAAAAAACATTGTATAGAAAGAATTAGCAAGTAGACTGACACCTGACTTTTCAAAAACAGCAATGGAAGACAACACGCAATGGGAAAGGCTGAAGTGCGCTGAAGACACTGTCAACCTGGACTCACCAAGTTGCTGAAAATGTCACTCAGGGCTGGGGTGTAACTCAGTGGTACAGTGCTTGCCTACCTGTGTGAGGCCCAGGGTTCAATTCCTAGCATTCCATCTCCCACGAAAATCATCCCACAAAATGTATAAAACAAAGAAACTTTGAAGTAAATAAAAACTGAAAGTACTTTTGAATAATTACTAACACACTCTAACCAAAAATTCAAAATCCCAGTGATGCACAGTAGTCAAAAAGGAATGGAATTTCCCAATGGGAGGTCTGAGTCAGAAAGTAGAATAGTAATGCAAAAGTGGACTACATATATTGGTAAAAACTGAACAGGCATCAAGGAAATCATAAAACATGTTTATGTAATTTTTTTAAAAAGTAGGGAATTAAAATGCAAAATATGAGCAAACTGTGTGAAAAGCAGGGAAGTAGGTACAGTGGTCCCCCGTGGTCTGTAGTTTTGCTTGCCATGGTCTCTGTCACCTAGGATTGGTACAGTCCAAATATACTAGTGAGAAATGCCAGAAGTAAACGATTCATGTGCTCTAAATTGCCTCTCTGAGAAGTGTGAGGAGCCCTCACATCATCCCACTCAACCCATCTGCAGCATGAGCGACGCCTTCCTGTGACACCACCTGTCCCCCCGGAAACTGAAAGAGAAAGAGAAAGAGGGAGATGAGAGACAGGGCAAGTACATTTGGCAGCTTGACTACAGTATGTTGATACAACTGTTCTATTATTATTATTATTAATTATTGTTAATCTTACTATACAGATTAAACTTTCTCATGCACATGCACATTTAGGGAAGAGCATGGCACATGGATGTGCACACGGTATGTGCCTGTCTGGAGCAGACCCCCCTGAGCTACCCTGAGGCACGGAACTCGTCTCCAGGGCTCCTTCATGAACATCGAGGGTTCTCTGTTGGGGTGGCTTGGTCTCCACCAAAACTCAAGCTGAAATTCAATGCCCGAAGTGCCAAAGTGGCAGAGTTGGGGAGTGGGGCCTCTGGGAGGTACCTAGGTTAGGACAGCTGTGTGCCCATAGATTCTTTTCTCTCAGGAGATGGGTTCTGTTCTGGGAGCAAGCTGTTTATAAGCTACTGTGTCCCCTCCTCTCTTTTCTTCTTATTCACCCTCTTCTGTCCCTTCTGCTTTTCCATCATGTAGGAAGCAGCATGTAGTCAGAGCCAGTTCCATGATTTCAAATTGCTGGAACTGGGAGGCAAAAGAAACCTCTTTCCTTTGTACATTCTCAGCCTTTATATGTTGCAGCAACCGATAGCAGACTACGACACCTGTGGGCATAAGAGAACAAACCTCGGAATCAGTGACACTGCTCAGAAGCTGGTGAGCTTTCTGAAAAGAGCCAGATGGCAAATACGTCAGGTGTTCCAGGCTTCTAGGTCTCTGTTGCAATTCCTCCACTCTGCTGTAACATGAAAGTCTTAACAAACGACACATAACCAAATGACTGTGACCATCTTGTAATAAAACTTTATTTACACAAACAAAAAAACATAAAATTTTTACTTACGAACAGGCAGCAAGCAGGATTGGGTCTATAGGCTATTTGTTGACCTGACTTAGTTGAAAAAGAACAATACAAGGAGAGGCTTGGTCTCATCCAGCAATATTAACTCCAGCTTTCAAATGGACTTGAAAATTCCCCCCTACCCCCACCCCACCATGTGCAGACAACTGGTTGACCAGTGACATGTCAGGAGCTATTGTGGGCAGCTGTGGTGCTGGGCCAGCAATTCATGCACCTCCGTGTGCTATCCACAATGCTATAAAGTGCCAGAAGGCACGGAGTCTCTGGCCCCTAGACTGGGGGCCGTTGTTTGACAGGCATCCCTCACAGGTCTGTCCCATGGTGGACCTGGGCAGAGCTGCAATGGAGGCCCCTGGATGAGGCCCGTGCAGCTCGAGAATCAGCCTGTCTGATGTATTAACGAGCACAGGAGGGGACAAATGGGCTCCACCCCGTGGCTCTGTAACTTAGAGGCACATCAAGGGGATGAGGTGAGTGACACTGACCCCCAGCAGCCCATGGAGCAGGGACACCGGGACAGCACAGCTCTGCAAGAGGAGTCTCAAGGAGCCCTGAAGCCAGGGAAGCCAGAAGTTGAGCCGAGCCAGAGCCAGAAGCTCTGCCTTCAAGGACTCTCAGAGCACAGAAGGTGCAGGAGCTGGTTTCCACTTTGTGCTGCGCTTATCTGTTGTTGCTATTTTGTCTTTTGCTTTAAATGCACTGCAAACAGCACGCGCTGTGTCAGCAGCCCGACCACTCCCCTGGAACCCACCAGCGTCATCTGTCACTCCTGGCCTCTCGATCCACCATGCTGTCTGCAGCTTGAGATGCCAGAGCTGCCACCTGTGTGAAAGCTCTGTTTACTGTTTCATTGCGTCCTTGATTGGCTGTCACTTTTAGGGGCACGGAACACACGATGGAAAGCCCAGTGGATCTCTGCAACAGGCCCTCAACTCTTCGATTTTCACACTTGACTGTTGTAACCATGGCCACAGCTGAAATCTTTGTAAAAATGTTTATATTTGTTCACTGGGAGCAGCAATCAGTGAAATGTTACTACCGCAGCTGAAGGTTTGTTTCAATCAGAAATGACAGATCTCTGTGAGGATGGTGGGCAGGTTTAACGCTGAGAAGGATGCAGACACTTGAGGCAGTGTCATACTGTCCGGTGTGGATGGTGGCCCAGTGGCAGGCCATGCACAGGGTCTGCATGGGGACATGGCTCCTAGACTCAGCCTGAGGGTCAGTGAGGGGGAAAGGACGGGATGCAGGGCTGGGATGGGGATTCTGCTCCAGCATGGCCCCAAAAGGGGACTTCTTTCCCAGCAAATGCCAAGAAAGGTGCCACCTTTGAGCCCAGAGCAGACCCTTAGGTGCCCCCAAGCCCGGAGTGAGGGGAGCTCCGTGCATTGTGTTTGGACCTCAAACAGCCACACAGGCCAAGAGGGGCCAGGGCTCCCCGCTTCAGAGTGGAAGTGCAGAGTCCTGACTTGGAGGACTTAACTTCAGCCTGTCCAGATGCCATGCAAGACTGACGCTGTCCTCTCTCCTGTGACTTTCAGTCTATGAATTTTCTTTCTAGTTAAACGTGTTTCTTGTATAAAGCATATTGAATGCCCTATGTGACAGGGAGCCAGAAAAAAAAAGTAGGGGTAGCTTTCCCATCAACTGCAGAACAGATAAGAAAGACATGGCATTTTTATACAATGGAAACCTACTCAGCTATAAAGGAAGAAAACCTCAAGGCTCCTGTAGGTGAATGGATACAACTTGAGATCATGCTCATGGATGCAATGGTTCAGAGTCACATGGGTGAACATCGTGTTGTCTCCCTAGTATAAAACACTAAAGGAGAAAAAAAGAAAAGAAAAAAAAAAACTAAAGGAGTTAGGGGGATCCAAAATGCACAATACTTATGGTGAAAGTGAAAGGAAAGGAATTGTCTAAAAAGGGAAGGCAGTGGTCGTTGTTAATCTATTATCATGATTTGAACCCATATTGTCTTCATTGTTCTGTTTGGTTTTAATCTATTTTGTTTTGTTTGATTTTATTATACTTGATGGCATGGACAGCTATTCCAAAAATAGCAAAATATATAATGGTAGCTATCGTGGATTTCCTATTGACCTATTTTGAAGCCCTGTATTGCTTTCATTGTTTTGCTTTGATTGATTTCACCCTATTTTGTTTTGTTTGATTGTATTATGTCTGAAGGTGTAGGCAACTACTCTGAAGATAATAAGAAGCATTATGGCAGTCACTGTTGTTTTACTATTATCTTGTTTTGAAGTCCTGTATTGCTTTCATTGTTTAGTTTTTTTTTATTGGTTTAATTCTGTTCTAGTTTGTTTGATTTTATTTATGCCTGAGGGTATGGGCAGTTATTTTGAAGATAACAAGAGGCATTATGGTAGCCATTACTGATTTCCTCTTACCTTGTTTAGAAGTCAGGTACCATGTTCATTGTTTTGTTGTCATTGACTCTATTCTATTTCACTTGGTTATATTCTTTTCAAAATAAAAATAAATAAATAAATAAATGTATGTCTTGATTACTTTTTTCTTGTTGCTGGGACAAAATACCTGACGCCCAAAGTGAAGGAAGGAGAGGTTTATTTAGCTTACAGTTCTGCAGGTTTCAGTCCATAATCAGCTGACTCCAAGGCAGGTTGGCATGGCACTGGGGCAACACTTCAAGGCAGCAGCCAGAGCAAAAGGGGG
Organism: Cuniculus paca; assembly: GCA_004365215.1. NCBI lineage: Eukaryota > Metazoa > Chordata > Mammalia > Rodentia > Cuniculidae > Cuniculus > Cuniculus paca. The sequence goes on from RJWT010018440.1 coordinate 7,252, forward strand.
CAGCCGTTCATGGCGGCTGCAAGCGGCAAGAGGAAACTGTGCCAAGAGAGAGAAAAACGCCCCCATTCCGACCTTACATTGTATGTCGGCTCCACCCCTGGGCGGGTGCAGAACTCACACCGCCAATCCCAGCGCTAGACAAGGAGTCAATCACAAATGCTAGATTCAGCCACTTCCGTGACTACATGAGACTTGGGGGAGGCATCTAGATACAAACGTAACAATAAATAAAAAGGCTGACACCGTCGCTTCTGGGGGACATGCTAGTTTGGCTTCAGGACAAAACCATTCTCCCCACGGCAGCAGGGACCCACAGGAGAGAAGGGATGGGACAGAGCAGGGTAGTGAAACACAGGCACTCCCAGAGCCAGTCCTGGACCCCACTCAGAGCTCCAGGTCTGGCGGGTGGGGCAGGATGACTCCACCTCCAACCTCGATGCCCGGCGGCGCCTGGATCCAGCCTTCCAGTGGCTCCACCCACTCCTCCTGACCTCCTGTCCCTGCACTCCTCCAGCTTCAAGCTGCACTGACTTGTGTGACTCTCCCCAGACCTCTCTACCTATGGTGGTACACGCCTGATCGATGGGTCCAGAGCTGCCTGGGGGACCCTTTGCCCAACAGGTGACCATGGGCCCATTCTTGTCCCACTTCTTTTGTGATGGAGACTGACGTAGCTCCCCTCCCTGCCTGTCCTGCCGCTTGCCAGAGGAGGACCCATGGGTGGCCCTGTTGGGACTGGCTGCGAGCAGCACTGTCCCAGGTGTGCAGGTGGTGACTAACTAAATGGGACCTTGAGTGGCATACGGCTCTCTCACGCCATCTCTCTGCATTAGAACCCTTGTGCACTACTTAAGGAGAAAGGAAAGGGGACAGCTTTGCAGTCACTGTCCCCATGCCCTCCTTGGTGACCAGAGGAGCATGTAAGAGTCAACATGGTCCAGTGGGGAGAACCAGCCTGGGGTCAAGGCCCAGCTTGGTCAGTCACCAAATGGACAAGTGATTTCAGCTGGTTGCCTCTCAATGCCCAAACTTATAAACGAGATAATAAAGAAACCACGTAACAGAGACCTGGTGAGATTTAAGCACACCTGTCTCAGGGGAGCTACTTGCGTTATTATCATTATTTAGTCATGATGGTTATTTATTTCACACACCTCCAGCAGGAAACATATGTAGCTAAACTGCAACAACGAGGTAGTGTCCTCTCCGAAACACACAGTGAGGGAGCTGCTGCTGCTATGGTGGCCGTTCTGGCCCCAAGCTGATCATTTATTTATCTAACTCAGGACTGCAAGTTTAATTATGCATGTGCTGTTAACGTTAAAGTCAAGCTAAATAAGTCATGAATGCTTTGTGTGTTTGTTCTTTGGTTCTCCAGGTTAGAACTTTTAAATGGAATGCAGCTCTGTTTCACACTGAAAGGCATTCATTCCTTAACATAGCAGTTGAGGGGAAAAAACAAATTTCAACAAAAGGCACAATTTACAAATTAGTGATTTCTAAGAGTTGGCTATGAATGCACTAAATACAGTGCATTAAGTACTTAGTGCGGGCTGGAAAGGGAGCTTTGTGCTGGGTAAAGTGAGGGCAAGAAGGGCCTGATACGCTGCCCATTGGCATGGGGTGGGAGGCAGAACCAGCACAAGTAACAGTTATGTGTGTCTCCTTCATTCATGCAGCATTGAATTACACCGAACATACATGTACATGGGACACACATGCGGTGCTACCTCCGTACCCCTCATTAATTGGTTCCGGGTGACACAACGAGTACCAAAGTAAACGTTACCACACAGACTATTTGGCTGGGAAGAGTAATAAGGCAATCGGTACCGACATGTTCTAGTTTGCATGTTGAATACCACACACACATACACACACACACACAGGGACAAAATTTTTGAGTCAAAATGCATAGAGTTCATGGTGAGAGATACAGGTCTAGAGTCACTCTTCTGCATGTGCATAGCCATTTGCTGTCTGTCCTCCAGCATGTTGGCTCTTTTATCAAAGATCAGATGGCTGAACATGCCTGAGGTTGTTTCTGTGTGCTCTATTCTGTTCCTCTGAGCCACATGTCTGTTTTGGGGCCAGTGCCATGCTGATTTTAACACTGTAACTTTGTAATATAACTTAAAATCCAGGATTGTGAGATATTCTGCTTTGTTTGTGTTGATCAGGATTTCTTTCGCTATTCTAGTTTTCTTGACATCATTTGTAAGGAAATGGGTGAAACTTGAAACCATAATGCTAAGTGAAGTAAGTCAGACACACCAAGCTTAACTATCTCAAGAATTCTCTTAAACTGTATTAAAAAAAACAGGGGTGCTGGTGGACTCCTGTAACCCCTGTACTCAGGAAGTTGAGGCAGGAGGATTGCTGAGAGTTTGATGCCAACATGGGCTACATAGCAAGATCCTGTCTCAAAAAGCAAAACAAAAAAGAAAATCAAGGTATAAATAAATTGAAGAGCAAAATAAAAGATAGATAATAGGAAATAGGGAGACTGATCTTTTGTAATTGGAAAAGGTATCAAGAGATGGGGGAGTGGAATTTAAAAAGAATTAAGATGCATTATGCACATGTACTGACTCCCCACTATGGATGTAATCACCATGTACTGCAAATGTGTACTAAAAACAATGTGTACAGTACCAAATTTGAAGAGTTTCAAAGCAATCAAGTACTAAGGTATAAACTATACATACAAACAACTCAATCACATTTAATTATGTACACATACAAATACGTGCATGCATGTAATTTAATTACATTTAATCATACATTTAAATATATCCATGCTATGCAATTACATTTCATTGTATTGTGATTTACATTTAATTATACATATATGTGAGGGATTCGATTAATTTAATGATACACATGCCTATAGACACACATGTGCATGTGATTTCAGTCATGCTAAGTACTAGGAGGGAACAGTAGAAAGTGTATCCAGTTGGACCCTGAAGGTCCATTCCAGGGATGGGGTCGTGTGTCCAAAGGTCCTGGGGGAGGCTGCTGGGGGGGCAGTGTATGAGCAGTGATCCGAGGTCGCCAGAGCCAGAGCTCATACAGTGTGCAGAAGGCACTGAGGACGTCCCATGTCCTCGCAGGACACACGCACCAGCTTTAAGGAGGGGTGTCTGGGGATCCGGTTTGCACTTGAGTCCCTTGGTCCACACTGGAATGGGGAGGAGGCAGCTGGACAGAAGGGCCAGGACACCCAGCAGATAGGGTTTGGGGTGGACTTGGGTGATGAGTAGGGGTGGCAGGAGAGGCCCTGGCTGGAGGGACACCGATTCCCCTGTACGTGGAAGCGCTTCTTGCCAGAATAGAACACACGAGAGAAGGATCATATTTAAAGGAAAAGAGGGAGAAATCAGCAGACTGGACTGTGATTCTGTGCTTGATACTGAAAACGCACGTGGGAAGGAAGTTAGGATTGCTCAGAGCTTTGGGTTATTTTATGTTCTCTAGAGTCTGAAGCCAGTGGATGGATGTCAGCCTGGTCGCATTAGGAACTGAATTGTCATAGATGCCTGGCCATTCCTTAAGCTATGGAATTGGATACAACGAACCATTTTTATTACCTTTGGTATCAAACTAATGGGCAGTTCTCTGCATCATATAGTATAGTATTTTCCTACGTCATAGGAAAACTTAAGTTTTAAAGACTAAAGTGGTGTGATAACATAATAAAACCTCATCATGGCACAAAATTTAAAATAATGCCAGTCTTCCAAGTTTAAAATATCACAAAAATTGTGCTTTCAAAGGCAACAAACACTATGAATTTTGAACTATCTTTTTGTTACTTTACTATGGCTGTGCCATTTTAATTAGTAAGCAGAAATACTCATCATTTTTTCTAGAATTAAAGATGAACTGTGATAAGTTCTTGCATTCTGTGAGGTAGATATTTGCTCACAATGACATTGACCATGCTACGCACTTATAGCATTTTAGCCCACAAATCATCTTACCATAGCCCATAAATGTAGTTTTACACGATGCTATGTGCCCGGTCGAATTAGTGAATCATCTTCCAAATGATTCACATAGACCTGCCAATGTTTTATTTTAAGTTTTTTCTCATCCCCTTTGCCTCTCTTTTTCCCACAGTATAGTTATAAAAGTAGTGAGTTTGTGGAGTTTTTAAACTGCAGAGATACGTGAGCGGAACAGCAATGATCAAATCAGAAATTATTCCTTATATTTCTGTCCCCCAAGGAGGTAGAATTGCAAGAAAAAAAGATGTCATCAACCGGCACAGGCGGAGAAAGCGACTCCCGGGGAGAAGGCACAATTTCGCACTGTCTGCCTCGCTGCTGTCTCAACCAGGACAGCAGAATTTGATCAGAGGATCTCGTATTAGCAAGGTATAAACAACAATCAGAATATTTGACCAAGATGTGAAGAAAGCCAATTCCTACATGCCCGTAGAACTTTCTCTTTGATTTTGAAAATTGCTCATCATTTCGTGTCATTTTCCTTCACATATCCTGTGAACAACAGCAAAAAGAAGCAATGGCTCGCACCTGGCCTTGGACAGGGAAGGGTCCCTCTCCGGGTGGTGGGAGGCAGATGGCAACCAGGGCAGGCTCCCTCCCTCTCCAACACCACTCCTCCCGCTCCCCGAGCACCTCTTGCGTTTTCCCTGTCTGTGGGCACAATGCAAAGCCAGGTCAAAACCAAAGAGGATACCATTAAGAGTTCCAGAAGAAGGCACTTTTCATTTCAGCATCAACTGGAGACACAAGTCACTCAGAGGAGAAACACAGAAAAATACACAAGCAGGAATGAAGGGGATCCCCGTGGGCCGCAGGGGTGCAGGGGCGTGAATATGGGCACAGGTAGGGGAGAGTGTGGAGCCAGCTCCGAAATAATGTTAATCCAACTTCCCACTCCACCCTGTGATTACACAAGGATAGATGGAAGGAAAATTTTCCCACCGAGAATTCCAAGAGGAACCAGGATGTGATCGTTGGTTTTGCCATCCTTTCCTCTACTTTAAACATGAAGCTTGAAACCTTCGGGATAGTCCCTGGGACAGAAACCACTTAAAAACGGAGAAAGGGAGGGAAGGGAGATGAATGGAGACCTGTCTGATGGATTGAGGACCTTGTGTGACATGGTATGGGTTTGCGTGTGATGAGGGATTAAAACAGCTCCCAGTGAGCTGGAGGGTGAGTCAGTAGTGGAAGGCAGATAGGGCCTGGAACTCACGTTCCTTCCAGCTCAAATTTCTGTGCCATTAGAGGGTGCCTTTCTTTCCATCAACCAATAATTCCAAGGATTTTCACAAATGCAGGTGTGGGATCTAGATATAGCAATATCTCATTTGGGCAGCAGCTGGAAAAAAAAAGAGCGCTGTGAGAAATTTTTAAATGACTCAGCACAGCACTTCGAGTATCATCATATACAAGAAAAAAAAGTCACCATTTTTATTCAAACCTTACAAATTGGGCACAATTATTTTTGACCTGTTCCTGTATGGTTTTCTACCTCTCACCTCTGATCCAGAACCCTCTCCTGGACCTCAGACCCACCCTCTGAGTAGACCCATTTGAGAGTCCTGCTGCTGCTCCCTGAGGGGACCTCATGCCAGCACACGTCCTTGGTTGGCTGTCGCCTGCTGCCTGGGACACTGCAGCAGACTGCTCTCCAGTCCCTCTGCTGTTGCTCTTGCCTCCAAAGCCTTCGCTCAACCCAGCAGCTCAAGTCACTCCTCTAAAAGGCGATTTAGGGTGCAGGCGTCTTCTCTCCTTCTGACCTCCCGTGGCTTCTGCCTCGCTCCTCACCCAGAGCAAGAGCCACAGCCCTTCCAGTAGCCCAAAGCCCCTCTGCCAGCATCCGTGTGGCCTGTCCTCGCCGCTCACCCTGTTCAACCACTGGCTGCCCTAGGGCTCCGCAGACATGCCAGCTCCGCTGCTGCCTTTTGGCATGATCTCCCCTCCGCCTGGGCTATTTCCTCCTGAAATACCTACTTGGTCGAACCCTCTCTGCCTATAGGTCTCTGTCCAAACAGGATCTTCTCATCTACCCTCCCGAATGTCCTGGAGCAAACACCTCCATTCTTTCTCCTTGCTTTATTTTTTTCCTTCGTTTTCTAATACACAGTAGGTGTCCCTTCCAGGACTGCCAATGGATGCCCAAAATCAGGGACAGTAATGAATCCTACATGTGCCATTTTTTCCCATATAGACTTACCTATTATACAGTTTATTTATAAATTAGACATTGTGAAGAATTAACACCTAGTAATTAATTAGTGCAGCGTTACAATGCACCATCACAAAATCGTGCGTCCCCTGCCATTCCGTACTCACACTCGAGTGCAGGCACACTGGTTACCACCGCTCCAGGCGGTCGTCTCGTGTGCAGTGTAAACTTGCCTTCTTTGCTGTGGACCTGGCAGCAGCAGTGTGTCCCATCCCGGTGTCCCCAGGCTGGGGCACTGCATTGTCTCAGGGCACACAGATGTCAGTAAGGGCTGAGCAATCTACATGCTGAGCTCAGTTCAGAGCTTTCCCCAGCACCCCGTACAATCTCTCCTCTTATACCTGCATGGGCAAAGGGTGGTGGGCAGGGCATCGGGAGACCAGAAGGAACAAGGACCTCCCCACTGTGCATGTCTGGCACTCTGACTTCTGGGGACCTCGAGTCACTGGAGACCACAGCGCACGGCCCCCGAGGTCGAAGCCAGCGGTCCTGTAGTGCTGGTAATGTACGCTGCTCTCAGGAGTCCCGGGAAATACTCAGACCACGCCAGTCGGCCTTTTATTGTCTGTCCTGTTCTAAAATAAAAAGCATGTGGAGAAGCAGTCAGAAACGAGCTCTCTCCTTTCAAGCTGATTCCTGTGACGCTACTAAAAAATCTGCAAAGCAAGCTTCCTGCGAATCGCTCTCAGTTGCACTGGCTTAATGAAGCTGCTTCCCCTGGTTATAGCTGTGCTTTCCTCTTTTTCCTTTCAAATGCGTTTTTTTTTTTCTCTTTAGCAATGCTTTGGTTCAACATGTAACTTGACGAATAATTTAAAAAGAACACTTGTAGAATGCTTTATCTTTATAACGTCAGGATTGTCCCCATTATTACTTTTAACAGCTTTTGTGTGCTTCAGAGTCATATTTTTGTTTTCTTAAACTATATGAGAGTCGAGTTTTGATGTTCCTGGATTAATCATAATTAGGAAGTTATATCAGAGGTACTGTGACTTATTTGCACATTAAATCTAGGCTGAGGATTTTGTGTTTCTCAAAATACATATTGTGAAGTGCTGGAAATAATTCCTGGAATAAGAAATTAGAGAGCCCTTGGACATTGATGTAGTAGATATTGATGGCATGATTCTGTATTTAGTATCTCCATATCCGCTTAATCTAGCAGCTTGAATTTTTGCTCTCTTGCCTGTTTCTTTTTTAGGTTATTTTCTGAATTCATGTTCAAATAGAACCTTTTGCAACAGAACATCAGTGACTCCGGGCAGACCAGGGACTCCCCCAAGCCCATGCATGTGACAGAAGAGACTGCCCAGCCCAGCTCGCGGCCTCACCCAACCCCAGAATCTCGGACTGCTGATACCTGAACGTGTCTCCAGTGCCTGAGCCCACAGTCATTCAATCCTCCTCTGTTTTCCAAGCTTGGTGTTCAAAATGCATGTTCAGTAGGTGACTGGGGTCACATGAGGGGGACTTCCAAAACGCGATAATCCGCGCCGAAAGAAAGCATTAAGTTTAGTGTATTCCTACAAACAATGGCAGATGCCCTTTTTTTATCTCTTCCCCAGCATTTGCATGACTTCACTGTGACATCCAGGCACTCAGTGAAGTCACCCTATCTTTGGTTGCCAGAAAGGCAGTCTATTACCCAAAGCCGGAGAAGGGAGTATATTGCTCCTCTTAACCATGTATCAAGCCAACTAGCTCAGTAAGGACTGCATTTCTCTTTCTAATATGCAGCAGTGTGACACACTTAGCAGCATTATTCCTTGAACAGATGTGTCTTTTCACAGTCTTCTCAGGAACACAGGGTTTTTTTTTTTGTCTCGTGTGCTTATAAGCTGCAACTGCTTCAAAACGTATTTCTGAACTCATATCAACATCCCTTGCGTTGAGTGCTGAGTGACACGAAAACCACAATCTCATCATAAGTCCCCCACTTCAAGCACCCAATTAGCTCTTATTCTTTGACTAAACACACTCCATGGCCAAGGTGGGCTTTGATTCCAGGAGCTCTAGGATACCTGGAAATCACTTGGATGTGGTGGCATCCAAAGGACAAAAGATAAGCAAGTAGCCTTTCCCAGACAGCCAGCAAACTGGGGAATCTGACAGCAAAGACAGTGAAGGTTGCATCAAATTCCCTCCACGTCAGTGCTTTGAATAACTAAGCGGGTTAAGCAGTGTGTTGCTCAGCACTTTCTTTTATCAATAAGAAGTAGCATCCACAATTCACAAAGAATCAATACCTGAAGCACAACGGCCAGCCCCTACACTTTTGTGACTCGGCAGTGCTGAGCACTCACAAAGGAAACTTCACTGTTCTACTTCTGAAAAGCACCCGTGGAAGCTGGCAGTCAGGCTGGTACCCATGTTTTTCTTATAAAAAGTATAATAAGCTCTGGGGTCACCTTCAAAACGTGGCTGCTTCCCTTCCCTGGAGTAGAGTTACCGAGGGATCAAGTGGCTGACAGAGAGGCTGGGGGAGAGGATGAAATGATCGCTCGGCAGGAAGGGCGTGGAGCTGCCATCCTCGCCTGCCTCTCTGCTCACTGCAAGGTGGTGGAAATGCAGAGAGAGCGCAAGGGTGCTGCGGCGGCAGACACAAGCGGGGACAATCCCGGCATGTTCGGTGTCTGTCTGACAGCTGTGTGTGCTTCTGCCAAAGCCTCCGTGCGTGCCCTGCCCGGTTCCGCTCGGGAAATCTTTCACTGAGATTGCTTGGGACAGCTCCTGTTGATCTGCTCGGCACAGGCTCCCACTGAGTCGAGGGCTGAGGGAGAATTCCACTGCGAGCTTTAAATAGTCTCTGCTCGGCGAGCTAACTTGGGCCAGGGAGGATTTGGGCACCTGCCCGAGTGGGCCTGGCAGGGATGTGCAGCTCTCCAGTTGCTGCTGGAGCAGGTTTTAGAAGCGACTTTTTTAGCAGCCTTCTTGTCACACTGGTAAGGTCCCCCCGCAGTGGCTCACCAGAGAAGCCCGTGCACGAATGTGCAAATGGATTTGACAGCAGGACCTGGCTTCCTTCTTCTAGGATAGGAGAATTGACGTTAGGGTCTGTTGGGAAAATCACTTACTTCTTTGAATAAGCCATTTGGATCCCCTTGGAGCAGCTTTAAAAAAAAAAAAATAAGGCAGCTGCATGCTACAACTGCCTAAACTCAGATGCTTTGGAGGAGTTGTGAATCACCCCCACCCGCTGCTCCCCTCTCCAAAGTGGGGGACAGGGCAGTGTACGAGGGTCAGACGGCTGCAGGAAGTGAAGGCTGGGCTGACTCATTGAACTGTGCTCTCTGCTTGCGGTTCTCTCCTTGTTGAGACTTTGGCGCACAGGCTGCTGTACAACACGCAGTGTGTTGCTCTTGCTTTGATCTCTGGTCTGCAGGGCTCCTGACTTCCTGCACATGGTAGGAAGCCGCGCGGGTCTCTCTCCTCCACCAAACCCTGAGCCGCTCGGTGGAAAGAACAGGACGTTCCCTACTCCTCTTGGGTTCCCAGCCCAGCGTCCTGTGCCTCCTTCCTGCTGCCTTCACATTCTGGATCTTTAAGTGCCAGGAGACAGTGATGTCCTGGGGCTCTGGCTGCTGTGGCAGCAGGAAGACCCAGTGACCCTGGTGCTGGAGAGCCACCAGCACATGCCTGAGGTCTCTAACTGTACTCTTAAAATCAAAAGCAAAACAGACTTAAAAACAAAGACTTTTGTGTAAAGAGCTTTCAAACGTCACTAAATTCACTTGGTAAAACGCCCCGATGTGAAAGCCAAGTAACAAAGACTCCCCTGCTCCAGACTGCCCTTTTTAGTGACAGCAATCACTTCCTGCGTGGGGCTTGCCTAGGCCTCACCTCCTTGTTCCTGCCCTGTGATCAGCTTATCTCCAAGAGGGCAAATCCGGGAAGTGAATTTAGAACGCAGAGATTTGGCTACATGCTGTATTTCCGGCAAATGTGCGTGGAGATGACCCCTGGCGGGACACGACTGGAAAAGAAGGCAGGAGCTGCACGCTGACGTCAGTGTGTCTTTATTTTCTGAAACCATCTCGCCATTCCTGATGCCACCAGACTTCCACATGCTTAGCCTGTTCATTATCCTGTGGACATTTTTAAAGGGAAAACTCCTATGGCTGTTCCCCCAGAGCCCCAAGAAAAAACTCAGCCCGTTTTGGTCCTTGGTAACCCGGAGCCCCGCTCCATCCTGCCCTCTGGCCCCAAAGACCCTCCGTGGTGACTGGCATAGGAACTTGTCTCGCTGTTGCCAGCTGTCTGTAGGTTGCCTCCGATGCAAGGGTAAAAACCACCTGAAAACAGGTGGCACCAACGCTTCACACCGTCCTGGGCACACAGTACACACTTAGTAAATATTTGCCTTTGAGTAACATTGAATTCAGACCCTTCACCCTACCACTGCTCCTCATAAGAATTAGAGCAACTCGTTCTCTTGGGCAAAACCCAAAAGCCTGCTTTGGTGTCTGTTTAGAATGAGATGAACACGCTATCCTCGGGATCACTGAAAACACAGAATTAAAAGCAGATGCCTCCCACAGACCAATGTTCAACAATGATTTAACCAACGGAAACAAAACATTGACTCACGCCGAGCACGAGGACCAGCTTCGACGGGACAGGACCCCGGCACCAGGGTCTGGAGGGTGTGGGGCGGAGCCAGCGCCTGTCCACAGCTCCCGTGTCCACATCAGTTGTGCTTTTTCTCCTTCAGGTAGCTGAAGAGCATCTCCAGGCCACCCTCCACCAGCTCGGGCAGGGGCTTGGAGAGCGGGTTGTGGGAAATGTGGAGCCCTTTGTCCATGGGGTTCCACGCGATCCTCCCCAGTCTGCGCAGCAGGTAGAGCTCGTTGGGCAGGGTCTGGATGTCGTTGTTGTTCAGATTCAGCAGTTCCAGGCTCGTGATGAGGCACAGAGACCTGGGGAAGGAGTGGATGCTGTTGTTCTCCGCGATGAAGATCTGCAGGCCGGCCAGGCACTGGACGCTCTCGGCGACGTTCTCCAGGCGGTTGGAGCCCACGTGCAGGAAGTCCAGCGCCTTTAAGGAGAACACACAGATGGGGATGTGCGCGAACTTGTTGTTGCTAAGGTTCAGCTTCCGGAGCCGGGAGAGGTCGGCGAGGCTGGCGGGCAGCTGGGACAGGCAGTTGTGAGACAGACTCAACACCTCCAGGCTCCTGCAGTGGCTGAGCTCGGCGGGCACCTCCACCAGGCAGTTCATGTTGGCGAACAGCACCTTGAGGCTCTGCAGGCGGCTGATCTCCCGGGGCAGACTCTTGAGCCGGTTCCCGCACAGGTTCAGGACTACGAGCCGAGTCAGGCTCCCCACCTCGGGCGGGAGAACCCGTAGCTGGTTGTGGGACAGGTTGAGTTTCTGGACCTCAGACA